>JAULKQ010004045.1:0-15590 GCA_032356285.1 Smithsoniella earleae
CGAGCCGGGCTACGCGATCTGGCGAGATCCCGACCCGGAGGGGGACACCTATCGGTGGCATCTGCGGTGGTACGGAACCGGGGACTGGAACGAGAGCGGAACGATCTTCGGTGGACGCGACCCCGAGGTGGTGGGCGTTCCCGCAGAGACGCCGCGCGGGGGCTCGCTCTACCAGGGCAACGCCGACGGAACCTTCTCGCGCGTCCAGCCGACCGGTTTGGCGCCGGACGTGAACGGTCAGGGGGCGGCGTGGATCGATCTCAACGCCGACGGGTGGCTCGATCTCTACGCCGTCGACGCAGGGGCCGACGGCGCGCCTTCCCAGAGTCAGCTCTTTTTGAACGACGCGGGACGCGGTTTCGTTCTCGCGCCGGAAGTGTCCGGCGCGACACCGCGAGTCGTCGAAGGCCGTCCCGCCAGCGTGCAGTACGGTGACTTCGATCGCGATGGCCGGGTCGATCTCTTCATGACCAATGGGTGGGGCGCTCCTCCGTTCAACCGCGGACCGTATCGTTTTCTCCGCAACACCTCGGTGCCGCAGCACTGGCTCGAGTTGGAGCTCGAAGGCACGACTTCGAACCGACCGGCTCTCGGCGCCCGCATCGAGATCGAGGCGTGCGGGCTGCGTCAGATTCGCGTGCACGACGGGGGACGGAGCGATCTCTCGCAGTCGGTCGTCGGTCCGTACTTCGGGCTCGGTGACTGCGACGTCGTCGATCGCCTGGTCGTGAGGTGGCCTTCGGGGCAGACGAGTGAGAGGACGGCCATCGCGGCGGACCAGGTCCTGCACGTGAAGGAACCGCCCCCGCCGGACGTGATCCTGGTGGTCATCGATACGCTTCGCGCGAAGAGTCTCTCGCTCTACGGCTACGAGCGTGAGACCTCCCCGAGTCTCGAACGGTTCGCGCGCGATGCGATCGTCTACGACAACGCGACGTCGACCGGCACGTGGACGGTGCCGGCCCACGGCTCTCTCTTCACCGGGCGGTTGCCTTCGTTCCATGGGGCGGAGCGCGTGGCCGGGGGGAAGTTCGCTCGCGCCACGCCGATCAATCCGGACGTTCCGATGCTCGCCGAGTTATTGAGCGATCACGGCTGGACCGCCGGCGCATTCGTCGCGAACTCGACCTTCGTTACACCGTCACTGGGCTTCGCCCGCGGCTTCGAGCCGTTCGTGGGAAACAACAAGCCGGCCGAAACGATCGTGCCGCAGGCTCTCGCGTGGTTCGAGACGACTTCGCGCCCGACCTTCTTCTTTCTGAACATCCTGGATCCGCACGAGCCGTACGAGCCGAGTCCGCCGTACGTGGACCGCTATCCGGGACGCGACGAGTCGTTCGGGCCGCGCATCACGGACCTGTATTGGGACGACGACGTCGAGTTCACGCCGCCGATGTTGGAGCACTTCCGGTCGCAGTACGACGGCGAGATCTCGTCGGCCGACGTCGTTCTCGGGCAGTTCTTCGAGCGCCTGCGTGAGCTCGGGCGATACGACGAGTCGTTGATCATCGTTACGTCCGATCACGGCGAGCTCCTCGGCGAACACGGACTCGCGGGGCATGGGATCTCGACCCATCAGGAGATCGTGCACGTGCCGCTGATCGTGAAGCGGCCCGGCAACGTGGGCGGTGGCGCGCGGGTCGAGCGGAGGGTCTCGACCATGGGGATCTTCTCCGAGATCCTCCGCGTCGCGGGGCTTCCGCCTCCCCCAGGCACCCAGGCGAAACGGCTCGATCATCCGCATGACGTCTGGGTGGAGGACATCAACTTCGACGGCGATCGCGTCACGGTGCGATTCGAGCAGGACGACAAGATGGTTCACATTCTCGCGGGCCCGCACCGGCAGTCGGCGGAGCTCTACGATCTGGCCGACGACCCGGACGAGCTCGAGCCGCGGGATCCGATGTCGAAGCAGGACTTGGGCGCCGAGATTCTGCGGCACGAAGCGTTGCCGCGGCCGACGCACGATCTGCCGCCTCCCGTGATCGATCCGACGCGCGAGCTCAAGTTACGAGAACTCGGCTACGCCTTCTGATCGTCGTGATGCGACGGGAGGCCTCCGCGTTCAGAGCCCGAACTTGATGTTGCCGATCATGGTGCAGCGCTCACAGGGGTTGTCGGAGTCTGCGAGGATGCCCGTCTTGCCGGCGCGGTACCGCGCGACGTGTCGGCGCGCGGTCCGGTAGTTGCGCCCATTCCAGAGATCGCCCCACGACTCGTCGAAAACGTTTCCGAAGTCGTCGGCCTGGTCTTCCATCGCGCAGCACGGGGAGGTGGATCCTTCGGGGTTGATCGTCATGCCGGCCCAGGGCCACTCGCAGAATCCGGGTGTGTCTCCCGGTTTCGCTCGGAGAAGACTGCTGCCAGCCGCATGGTCGGGCCAGACGACCGACTTGGCGGCGCGCACGAGGCTCCGCGCCGCGCGCGGCACGTCGCTGGGTGTATCGATCATCTGCACGAGATCACGCAGGTAGCCCTTGCTCAGAATCTGCCTTCGCTTGAAACGCCGAACGCGCATCGACGTCGACGTCCGCACTTCCTTGTTCGGCTTCGGCAGAGGAGCGTTCGGGTCCCACGCGTCCAGATCGTCGGGCGGCGGGTAGAGCTGGAACTCGGGCTTCGTCGGCATCCATGCCGACATGTACTCGCCCTCGGTGGGGAGGAAGGCGGCCTTGATGCGCACCTCATCGGCGCCGCGCTCACGGGCGAACGCTTCGACGCGATCGACTTCATGCTGATTGTGTCGGAATACGAGGAACTGCCACGCGATCTTGGGGGTCTGGCTGCCTTGGCGGTCCCGCGCTTCGACGAGGGACCGAAGGTTGGCGAGCACCCGGTCGAGCTTCCCGCCGATCCTGTACTTCTCGTACGTCTCCTGCGTCAGGCCGTCGACCGACACCGACAGGATGTCGAGCCCGGAATCGACCAGGCGTTTGATCATCTCGTCGGGGACGTTGTTGAAGTTCTCGTGCAGCTCGGTCCGGATGCCGTGCCGCTTTGCCTCGGCAATCATGTCGGGAAGTCGCTTGTTGAAGAGTGACTCCCCCCAATTCATGAACTCCATTCGGATTACGTACGGGCCCACGTGATCGATGAAGCGCTTGTAGTGGTCGAAGTTCATCTGTGACTTGTTGCGGGTGCCTTTGTTGGCGCCGGTCGGGCAGAATGGACATTGGAGTTGGCAGAAGTTCGACGGGTCGAGGGTGAGCCAGTACGGCCGGGCGCCCCACGCGCGAGTCGTGCCGCGGCCCATGAGCCACTGCACCCACAGATAGTTGCCGAGCTTTCGGTAGCGTCGCTCCTCCCAAAGCCGTTCGACGATGCGGCTTTCGGCATACGGTAGGGCGCGGCGCGCCGCGGGCGCGACGGCGGATTGGAGCTTGGCCGATATCGTCACGGACGTACCTCGACGTGGGCTTCGTCCAGACGCACGACGTCCATCGGCGCATCGTGTGTCGAGCAGCTCTTCATCTTGACCCAGGCCTGGTCTCTCGCCACGACGCAGTGCTTGCGCGGGCCGCAGAATCGAGACGTTTCGACGCGGACGAGCGCGGAGTCGGTTGCTGCGATCCCCTCGCCCGACCGGTCCTCGACGCCGGCGATTCGCGCACGGGCGCCTTCGCAGAGGATGACGCTCGCGCGGCTCGCGCCGATCACACCGCCGGTCCACTCGAGCTCCGAGGTGCCCCAGGCCCACACGGCGAACTCGGAGCCGGTGAGATGCGTGTCGGTCGCACGGACGATCGCGTCGTCGAACGACTGCACGCAGAAGTGCGGGGCCCCGGCGAGGTATGCATGTCGGAGGCGGACGCGCGCCCGCTCGAAGCAGGTGATGCCGCCCCAGGGTGTCTCGTCGGTGCCCAAACAGACCGGCGAACGGTCGGTTCCCTCGATCTCGAGTGAGCCCCGGACCACGATGTCGCACAGTTCGCGCGCCGTCGCTTCGATCGATTCTCCTCGGTCGGCGGGACGCCAGAACACCGAGCACGACCAATGTGGACGACCGCCGAACGAGATTCGTGCACCCGCTTCGATGCGGAGGGTGACGTTTTCGGGAACGAAGACGTCGCCGGTGAGTTGCACGTCGCCCGTCCACGTCGTGTCGCGCTTGAGCTGTCCCATCACCGACGTCATGCGTTCCCCACCGGGCGATAGCATCACATGCCCGAGAGACTGTCACGCTCGGCTTGACCTGGCGGGTCGACTCGCTTTCTCTTGGGGATCATGTCCTGGTCCGGGTCTCTTCGTGTCCTGCTCGTATCCTCACTGCTCGTCGCGGCATGCGGGGGAGGAGGGGGCGGAGAGGGAGATCCGGATGTCGGGCCGAGTGCTTCGCCGACCGCGGCTCCGGGGCCGTCGTCGACGCCGTCGCAACCGACCGTGTCGCCCGTGCCGACGCCGACACCGGAGCCGTCGCTCGAGGATTTGCGTCTCGTGCGCATTGCGAGCGGTCTCGATGCGCCGCTTTATCTCACGCACGCTCCCGGCGACCCGGAACGGCTGTTCCTCGTCGAACGGGTCGGCCGAATCCGGATCTGGCGGGACGGGAACCTGCTGACGACGCCGTTTATCGACCTGACCGACGTCGTGCAATCGGGCGGTGAGTTGGGCCTGCTCGGCCTCGCCTTTCACCCGGGATATGCGACCAACGGCCTCTTCTACGTGAACTACACGGATGACGATTTGGTTTCGGTCACGGCCGAGTTTTCGGTGGATCCGGCGAGCGCGAATCGAGCCGTCCGCGACAGCCAGCGGGTATTGCTCGAAGTGCCGCAGGACACGATCAATCACCATGCCGGCATGCTCGCGTTCGGTCCGGACGAGGCGCTGTACCTTGCGCTCGGCGACAGCGCACAGGGAGCCGACCCTCGCGGGTATGCGCAGGACGAAGAGGAGTTCCGTGGAAAGATCCTCCGGATCGATCCTCTCACGTTCCCCGAGCCTCTCGAGGACAATCTCGGCTTTGCGAATCCGCACATCTGGCATCTGGGTCTGCGCAACCCGTGGCGATTCAGCTTCGATCGCGAGACCGGAGATCTCTACATCTCCGACGTCGGAGAGCAGGAAGCCGAGGAGGTCAACGTCGTGCCGGCCGGCCTGGGTGGGCTCAACTTCGGATGGAACGTGACCGAGGGGGACCAGTGCTTCCTGGCGCCGTGGAGCGAAGAGCCGCGGCCGATGTGTGAGGTGTCGGCGTTCGAGTTGCCGGCGTTCGCCTACGGCCGCGACCTGGGCTGCTCGGTGACGGGGGGCTACGTGTACCGAGGTCCTGCCGCACCGGCGCTGGTCGGTCGATACGTGTACGCCGACTTCTGCTCGAACCGGGTCTTCTCGTTCGTTTGGCGCGAGGGCCGGGCGACCGAGTATCTCGACCTGAGTGGCATTCTGGACTCCCGCGACCGGCTCGCTGCGCCCACGTCCTTCGGCGAAGATGCGGCCGGGAACCTCTACGTGATGGACCTTGCCGGCTCGGTCTATCGCATCGAGGGGCGCTAGCGGGGTGCGGTAGAGTGCGTCAGGCGTTCGCGCCGCGATTGCGTGCGAGGTAGCGCACGGCGCCGCGGAGCTTTCGCTCGACCCAGGTCATCGGGGCCGTCGCCGCTTCTTCCTCCTCGAGTGTTTTCTGCGCGTAATCGATCGCACGCCCGTAGAGGTACTCGAGCTTTCGGTCTCGTCGTGCGAGGAGGCACTCGAGCTCGTAGACGTCGTCTTGGCTGAGCGCATGCCCCGCTCGGATGTTCTCGGGCAACGGCCGGTCGGTGTAGATCGTGATGTCGTGCGGGATCATCTGGAGCGGTGGGCGCGCTCGGGTGTAGAGATACATCGCGAACGACTTCCGGCTCACGTCACGCCGGTCTTCTGGTAGATCGAGGCGCCGAAAGCCGTGCCAGGAGTGATCGCTCGTTTCGAACACGACGCATCGATTCATCTTCGGTGAGACGGTTACGACTTCGTCTTCGCTCGGGTGAAGCCAGGGATTGGTGTGGAGTTGGAGTGCACCGCCCCACGAGTCGTCCCACTCCTCGTTCAGGTAGAGAAGGAGATTCAACCGTCGGTGCAGCTTCGTCTTCGGGTGAACATTGAAGTCGATGTGCGGGTCGAGTTCCATGCCGTGGAGGTTCTCGTGCGTGCCGCCGCCGAAGTAGTGCGGATCGAAGAGGAGGTCGGGAATGCCCGAGATGCGCGCCAAGAGCTCCAGGAACTCCTCCGAACGAAGTCCGGCATCGAGGTCGGCGTAGGGCGCGCCGAGGGCCGGGACGTTCTCGTGCCAGGCCTTGCCGAGCTCGTTCCACTCGTTGCGAAACTTCTCCTCGTCGTACACCGGAAAGTCCCTCACGAGACGCGCAGCAAGCTCTGGATCGAGGAAGTCGTCCATGACGACATGGGGAAACGGTTTGGCCGCGCGGAAGGACGAGTGAAGCTCGTCCACCCGCGAGGAGATCTGCTCGCTCACGATCGACGACATTGGGGGCTCGGCTACCACGGCGACCCTGGGAGTCAAGGCCGATCGGCCGCGCCGCCTCCGGACACCGCTTGATCCGCTGGCTCGGAGCGGCCAGATGTTCCGAATGACGGGAGTGCGACGGGTCGTGCGCGTGGGAGCCGTGGCCGGGGTAGCGCTGCTCGTAGCGCTCGCGGTCGGCGAGATCCTGGCCCGTGCCGTGACCGGTCTCGGCGGCTCGGAGGCGCGCCGGGAACGCGGGGACTTCGTTGCACGGATTCCGGGATCCAACGCCGCGTCGGATTCTTCCGGGGCGCGGCGGATCGTGCAGATGGCGTACGGCGCGCGCTTCGAGCTCCATCCGTTCTTTGGCTACACCGCCGCCCGCGGTGAGGGCGACGTGAACCGACACGGGTTCGCATCGGGCGGCATCGAGTATCCGTACGAGCCGGCAGCGCACGAGTTCGTGATCGGGGTTTTCGGGGGATCCGTTGCGATGCAGCTGGCCGGACACGCGGGGGCGCTGGTCGAGCGCATCCGCCCCGTCGTCGCGGAGAAGGGGTACACGCGCGTCACGGTGCTGTCGTTCTCCGGGGGTGCCTGGCGGCAGCCTCAGACCCTCTTCGCCTTTCTCTACTATCTGTCCTCCCTCGATGCGGCGGTCGTGCTCGATGGATTCAACGAGGTCATTCAGCTCAGTCCGTCGCGGCTCGAGACCTGGCCGGCCGCGTTCCCTGCGGCCGACATCTATGGTGCGCTGGCGCGCTCCTCGGGGTACGACGTCGGGACCACCGCGCAGCTCGTTTGGATGAACGAGGCGACGATCGAGGCGACGCAGTGGTTCGACGACTCGATCGTGGGTTCGAGCGTCTTGGCCCACCTCGCGTGGCGGGCTCTCGCACGTCGGTACGGTTCGTCGGCGGAGCGACTTCGAGACTCGATCGCCGCAGCGGAGGCCACGCGCCCGTCCGATCCCTCGACGATGGCGTCTCCGGAGCTCGAAGTGGCCGCCTACTACCAGCTCTACGAAGACGCGACCCGAACGATCGCGGCGGTGGGACGCGATCGCGGGATCCCCGTGCTGCATTTCATTCAGCCGAATCAGTACGACCGAGGGGCCAAGCCGCTCAGCGAGGAAGAGCGTGAGCAATTCACCAGCGCCGGCTACTTCGATCACGTGACGGACGCCTATGATCGACTGCAAGCGATGGCCGCCCGTCTCCGGGGGAGGGACGTCGAGTCGTACCATCTCGGAGACCTCTTCGCGCAGGAGTCGGCGACGATGTACTCCGACAGTTGCTGTCATCTGAACGAAGCGGGGCTCGACCGTCTGGGCGGAGCGATCGGAGACGCGCTTGCGCGGTCCCCGCAGCTGAACCTCGTCCGCCGCGCGACGCCACCGCCGCCTTGATTCTCCG
The DNA here is from genome assembly GCA_032356285.1 of Smithsoniella earleae. NCBI lineage: Eukaryota > Viridiplantae > Chlorophyta > Ulvophyceae > Smithsoniella > Smithsoniella earleae. The sequence goes on from JAULKQ010004045.1 coordinate 7,861, forward strand.
GCCCGGCCCGGCATTGTGACCGGATGGCTGCATCGAGACCCGTGATCGGCCCTCTGCTGTGTATTGTGCTGGTCGCCGGTCTTCTGGGCTGTGATCGGACTCCGGAGCGGGAAGCGCGGGGAGGCACGGAAACGGCCGGTCGATTCCAACTGCACCCGTATCTCGGGTACACGTACGCGCCCGACCGTGAAGGCATCAACCGGCATGGGTTCGAAGCCAGTGGGCGCGAGTACCCCTACTACCGCGCTGTGGACGAGTTCGTCGTCGGTGTGTTCGGTGGAACGGCGGCTCTTCGAGTGGCCGAACACGAGAAGCAGATCGCCGAGACCGTCCTGCCGGCGGTTCGGGGCAAGGGCTATTCGCGCGTTACGGTCCTTCCCTTCGCTGTGGAGGGTTGGCGGCAGCCGCAGACGTTTCACGCCTTCGTCAAGTATTTGCCGTACATCGACATGGCGATCGTCATCGACGGTCTTTCGGAAGTGTTGGAGTTCGCTGACGTCGATGTGCGCGGTTGGCCCGCCGACTATCCCTCGGCCGACATCTACGGGCCGCTCTCGGGAGTGCGCACGGGCAACGCCATCGGCACCCCGGCGGGGCGGGCGGCCGCGTACTTCGAGGCCTGGGAAGATCGGATCCGCCTCATGGATTTGATCGGACTCGAGCGACGCAAGCCCGTGCTTCACTTCATACAACCGAATCCATTCGATGGAGCAGCCGCGCAGGCGGATGCAGGTCGAATGGCGGCGGTGGCGAGTGCCGCGTACGCGGGGCTCGGTGAAATGGCCGATCGCCTTTCGGCCGACGGTGTTTCGTCGAACGTGCTCGGAGATTTGCTTCCCGCCGGCGCGGCCCCAGCGTACGGCGAGGAGTGTTGTGACCTGAGCGACGCCGGCTCGGCCGCGGTGGCCACGGCCGTGGCGGAGGAAGTCGAGCTGTCCGACCAGATCGAGGAGGTCCTGCCGGCTCGAGAACGGGTCCGTCCGGAGCCGGCGGGCCGAAGCGGCGGCATCTCTCTGCCTCTGCTAGGATCGTCCCAATGACCAAGCAAGAGTACCTGCTTCGCGCCGACGATTGTCTGTCACGCGTGGAGAATTGGCTCGAGGAGTTCGACCCGGAGGAGGTCGACTACTCGACCACCGACGGCATGGTCTCGATCGAGTTCCCCGACGGGGTGCGCTTCGTGTTGAACCGGCAGTCCGGCAACAATCAGATGTGGTTCGCAGCGGGCGTGCGGGCATTCCACTACGATTGGGACGACGAGAAAGAGAGCTGGATCGACGATCGCGACGGGCACGCTCTCTTCGGCAAGATCGCCGAGGTCGTGGGCGAGAAACTCGGTCGCGCCGTCTCGTTCTGACCGTGCCGGTCTCGAGCACGTACCAGCCGGCGCCGAGATTCCTCGAGTTGGGTGACGGCTTCGCGGATCCCGTCGAGGCCGCTTCGTTCCCGCGTCGGATCCTGCGCTTCGGGAACCAGCGATGGGCGGAGCGCATCGGCCTCGGAGAGCTCTCGGCCACGGAGTGGGAGAAGCACTTCGCGCGCTTCGAGCCACTGCCCGACAATCTTCCGCAGCCTTTGGCGCAGCGCTACCATGGTCACCAGTTCCGCACGTACAATCCGCGCATCGGCGATGGTCGGGGATTCCTGTTCGCGCAAGTGGTCGGGACCGACGGGCGCCTTCTCGATCTGGCGACGAAGGGCTCGGGGCGCACGCCGTGGTCGCGCGACGGGGACGGCCGCCTGACGTTGAAGGGCGGCGTTCGCGAGGTCCTCGCAACCGAAATGCTCGAAGCGCTCGGGGTGTACACGTCCAAGACCCTCAGCCTGTTCGAAACCGGGGAGAGTCTGCACCGAGGCGACGAGCCCTCGCCGACGCGGTCGTCGGTCATGGTGCGGCTCGGGCATTCGCACATTCGGTTCGGGACCTTTCAGAGACTTCTCGCCTTCGAAGAGAAGGAGAAGCTCGGGCGGTTGCTCGAGTACAGCGTCCAGAACTACGCCCCGGACTTGGTGGACTCGAGTGCCGCCGACCTGCCTGCGGAGTTCTTGCGCGTCGTTCTCGAACGCAGCGCGGCCCTCTGTGCGTCCTGGATGGTCGCCGGGTTCGTGCACGGTGTTCTCAACACCGACAACATGAACGTCACCGGCGAGAGCTTCGACTACGGGCCGTATCGCTTCTTGCCCACGTACGATCTGGGCTTCACCGCCGCGTACTTCGACCATTCGGGATTGTACGCGTACGGTCGACAGCCGCAGAGCGTCTTCTGGAATCTCGCGCGTTTCGCCGACACGCTCACGCTGGTGACGGACGTGCCGGCACTCGAGAAAGTCCTCGAGACGTTCCAGCCGCGCTTCTTGCACCACTACCGCCGAAAGTTCCTCGCGCGGCTCGGCGTCGTCGCGAAGCGCGATGAACGCGACGACGAGCTGCAGAGTCTCTGTCGTGCATTCCTCGGGCAAAGCGATGTCGGCTACGATCAGTTCCTGTTCGACTGGTGGGGTGGGGCGGCGAGTGAGCAGCGCGCTGCCGAAGGGCCCGCGTCGGCGCACTATAGGGACGCCGCGTTCGCACCTCTTCGGAAGTCGCTCGCCACGTACGACGCGGTCGATGAGAACCGGCTGCAAACACCGTACTTCTCCCGCTCGGCGCCGGAAACACTACTCATCGACGAGATCGAGTCGATCTGGGAGGCCATTTCCGAACGGGACGACTGGGATCCCTTCGAGCGGAAAATCGAGTCGATTCGTGCGATGAGTCGCTCGATGGGTCTCGCCCTTGCTCCGTTCGAGGAGTAGACTCCTCCGCGAGGAGTGGGGCGCAGGATGGTTCGACAAACGACGCCGTCCGCAGCGGAAAGCACGCTGCGAGACGAAGCGGACGCGATTTACCTCGACGTTCGTTCCGAGCCCGAGTTCAACGCGGGACATCCCGCCGGTGCCTACAACGTACCGCTGCTCCATCTCGACGAAGCGACCGGCCGGCCCGAGCCGAACGGCGAGTTCGAGCGCGTCGTCGTGAGCGTGCTCCCAAAGACCGCCAAGATCATCGTGGGTTGCCAATCCGGTGGACGCTCGCAGCGCGCGGCGGAGATCCTCGCCGGCTTGGGCTTCACGGAAGTCTCCAACATGCAAGGCGGCTTCGGCGGCGCCCGCGACCCGAGCGGGCAGGTAACGATCGCCGGCTGGCAGGAATCCGGTTTCCCCGTCGAAACGACCCCCCGCGTTGGCCGTTCCTACGCCGAGCTCTCGGCCGGGTAGGGCACGCTCGTCGCAACGAACCCGAGCTTGCGACGTACGCCCCTCAGATGCGGATGCCGCCGTCTACGGGGATCACGACCCCGGTGACGTACGCGCCGGCCCGGGAGGACAAGTAGAGCGCTACGCCCGCCATGTCCTCCGGCTCACCGATGCGCTTCAGCGGGCAGCTGTCCGCAATCGCATCACCGAAGGCCTCCAGAGTGGCGGCCATCATCTTGCTCTGGAACGGACCCGGGGCGACCGCGTTCACGGTGATCTTCTTCGGCGCGAGCTTCGACGCCAGAACCTTCGTCATGTGGTGCACGGCCGCCTTGCTGGCCGAGTAGGCGTAGGTTTCGAGCGCCGGTGCCTGGATGCCGTCGATCGAGCCGATGTTGATCACCCGCGCCGGATCGCGGTCGCTCGCACCCTTCTCGAGCAGAGGCGTACAGAAGCGGGTGAGGTGGAACACGCCCTTCACGTTCAACGCGAGCACCTTGTCCCACGCGGAGTCCGGATACTCCTCGTACGGAGCGCCCCAGTTCGCGCCTGCGTTGTTCACGAGAACGTGCAAGGCCGGCTCTTTGGCGGCGATCGTCTCCGCCAGTGTGCGCGCACCTTCCTCGGACGACAGATCGGCGGCGACCGGGATGCAGGTGCCCCGGCTCGACAGCTCCTCCGCGACGCGGTCGCAGTCTGCTTGCTTGCGTGACGCGATGTAGACTTTCGCACCGTTCTCTACGAAGCCTGTCGCGATCATTTCACCGATGCCGCGCGATCCGCCGGTGACCAGAACCGTCTTACCTTCGACTGAGAACAGATTCTTCAAGGGTATTCCTCCGCGTGTTGGGTCGTGTGGAGTACCGCCTACCAGACCGATCTCGGGCGTGACACCTTTCGCGATGCTAGGCGGGAGGGGTGCTTCGTCGGCGTCTGGCCCTCGCGGTGTTCGGTGTTGCTTTCGGGCTCGTGATGTCGGCGGTCGTCTGGCTCGTCCTTCGGCCGCGCGACGGTCGCGAGCTCCCGGCGTATCAGGTCGACGGGTCGAGTGGTCGCGGGGGCTATTTTCAGGCCGACGAGGATCTCGGGTACGCGCCGGTTCCTGGAGTGCGCGCTCGATCCACGCGAAAACACGACGGCCGACTCCTCTACGACGTTCGGTACACGATCGATCGCAACGGACTGCGGTGGACACCCGGTGCGCGCAAGAAGGGAAGGGCCATCGTGTTCTTCGGCGGGTCCTTCACGTTCGGTGAAGGGGTAGAAGACGACGAGACGATGCCCGCCAGCGTTGCCAAGTGGCTCCGCGGTCGCACGCCCGTCGTGAACGCGGGATTCCATGGGTACGGACCTCATCAGATGCTTCGCGCCCTCGAGACGAAGCGGTTGGATCCTCTGCTCGCCGACGGTGTCGAGCACGTGGTCTACCAGGGGATCGACGGACACGTCATGCGATCCGCGGGTCGAGCGACCTGGGATGTCGCCGGACCGGCGTACGCGCTCGAGGAGGGCGAGGTGGTCTACGCCGGCCCGTTCCGATCGCCGGCGTCGGCCCTTCTCGCGAAGGCCGCAAACCGCTTCGGTCCCAGTCGCGATCTCCTGCAGTGGTGGCTCGACGCCGACGACGATCAGGTCGAGCGGGATCGGGAACGGTACTTGGAGATCGTCGCGCGCGCGGCGGAGATCGTCCGTGACCGCTGGGGGGCCGGGTTTACCGTCGTCTATTGGGACCGCAGCGACGACGATCTGGGAGATCGGCTGCGGGAGCGCGGACTCGATGTGCTGCTCGTGAGCGAGGCGTTCGACGGGCAGCCCTGGCAGCGCTTCGTCCTGACGGCCGACCGTCATCCGAACCCGCGCGGCCATTCGATGATCGGTCGAAGCGTGGCTCGGCGGATCCAGAGGCTGCGTTCGAACGACTGATCGAATCCGGTCGGTCCTCGACCGCGACGATATGTTAGACCCCAAGAGGCGTGGCGGGGGAGGAGGCAGACGAGCGTCGACTGAGCACGCCGGCGCGGGCTGTGTTCGCGCTCGGCGATCTGACGGTCAACACGGCACTCTCCGCGCTCTCGATCGTCTACACGACGTACTTTCTGACCCAGGTGGCCGGACTGCGTCCTTTTCTGGCCGGACTCGTCCCCTTCGTCGGGCGAATCGTGGACGCCGTCACCGACCCCTTGATGGGTCGACTTTCGGACCACACGACGCTCGCGGGAGGGCGTCGGCGGCCGTACTTCATGATCGGCGCCGTACCCTTCGGAGCGTCCTTCGCGCTGCTTTGGATCGATCCCGGCATTGATTCGCAGTGGGGATTGTTCGCCTACTACGCCGCGGTCTACTGCGTGCTCAGCGTCAGCTCCACGGTCGTCTCCGTGCCCTATCTCGCGCTCATTCCCGAGATGGCGACCGACTACGACGATCGGACGTCGCTCAACACGTACCGTTCGATCGGCTCGATCATCGGCGTGTTCTGCGCGATTGGGCTCCGGCCCGCGGCAGCGCAGTTCGGTGGCGGCGCGTCCGGGTTCGCTGCTGCTGGAATCGTCTACGGTACGCTGATGGCGCTGCCGTGGATCGCGATGAAGTGGGTAACGTTCGAACGACCCGAGTTCTCGGTGCGAGAGACGACGACGCCGCTCCGCGAGAGTTTCGAGATCGCGCTGCGACGAAAGTCGTTCGTGCAGCTCATGGGATTCTACTTGACCGGGCGTGTCGCGATGGACCTCGTCGGCACGATGCTGATCCTCTTCTTCACCTATTGGCTCGGGCGTGGTGCGGAGTTCGAGTTCGCGATGATGGTCTTCTTGCTGACGACCGTTCTCGTGCTTCCCGCCTGGCTCCGGCTGTCGCTCCATCGCGACAAGGCGGACGTGTTCCGGATGGGCTGCGTGATCTGGATGGTCGTCCAGAGCCTGCTCGTGTTCGCGCTGCCGGATACGAGCGAAGCGCTCCTCTACGGCGCCGTTTGTGCCGCGGGGATCGGCTACGGCGTCGTAGATCTCATGCCGTGGGCGATGCTCGGCGAGGTGATCGACGAGGACGAGCTCGAGACCGGGGAGCGGCGTGAAGGATTGTACAACGGCCTCTTCATGTTCCTGCGAAAGCTCGCCGGAGCTCTGGTCGTCTTGGTCGTGTTGGGTGGGCTCGACCTCCTCGGCTTCCAGAAGGGCGAAGCTCAGAACGAAGTCGTCCGGGTCGCGATTCTCCTCCTGTCGTCGATTGCACCCGCAGCACTTCTCGCTCTATCGATTTGGCTCGCGACCGGCTATCCCATCACACGCGCGGCGCACACGCGGATTCTCGAGAGGTTGAGTCAGCAAGAGACTCGTCGCCCGAGCTGACGCCTGGTGCGCGCGTCGCCACCATGGTCGCTACGCCCTCGTTGAAATACCAGCCTGCGCTCGACGGACTTCGTGCGCTCTGCCTCATCGCGGTGCTGCTCTTCCATTCCGGCTTCGGATGGATGTCGGGTGGCTTCCTCGGTGTGTCGACGTTCTTCACCCTCTCGGGGTATCTGATCACATCGTTGCTCCTGGCCGAGCGGGAAGCGACAGGAACCGTGTCGTTCGCCGGCTTCTGGCGCCGGCGCCTGCGCCGCCTGATGCCAGCAGCACTCATCGGGATCTCGGCCGTCGTCGCGTCGAGTCCTCTATGGCTCGCCCCCGCCGAGCGCGACCGCTTGACGGGCGACGCACTCGCGGCGCTGGTGTACGCGATCAACTGGCGCTTCGTGCAGGAGGACTACGCGTACGAGGCGATCTTCGTCGCACCGTCGCCACTGCAGCATTTCTGGTCGCTTGCGATCGAGGCCCAATTCTATCTCTTCTTCCCGCTTCTCGTCGGGGCGCTCGTTCGAGGTGGTCGCCGCCGCGGACTCGCGGCTCTCCTCGGCGCGCTCGCGGCCGCCTCGGTCGCTCTGTCGTTCTGGTTTCCGCTCACCGACGAGGGGATCACGCGGATCTACTACGGGAGCGACACCCGGTTCGCGGAGATTCTGTTTGGCGCGCTCCTCGCCGTGGCGCTCCGCGGCAGGCGTTCGCCGACCCCGGTGCGCGCATGGCTCGCGCCGCTGGGCCTGGTGGGGCTCGTCTCCGCGTGGGTCTGGGGGACGCTCGGCGACGAGATTCTCTACCGTGGAGGGTTTGCGCTGTACGCCCTGGCGTCGGTGGCGGTCGTCGCTGGAGCGGTCGCGCCGAGCGGACTCGTTCGCACACTTCTGTCGCCTCGCTGGCTACGGTGGCTCGGCCGGATCTCCTATGGAGCCTACGTCTACCACTGGCCGGTGTTCCTCGTGTTGGACGCGGCGGCGACGGGGCTCTCGGCCGGACCGCTTCTCGCCATCCGGCTCGGGGTTACACTGTGCGCCGCGGACCTTTCCTATCGCTTGGTCGAGCGCCCCGTGCGCCGCGACGCTCGTGCTCGTCGCGCATTCGGGTGGGCCATGGTGCCAGCGATCGTCGCTTCGGCCGGGCTGGCCGCGTAGTCCATGG
>JAULKQ010004056.1:0-15580 GCA_032356285.1 Smithsoniella earleae
ACCAGGGGGCCTAGCCGTCACTATGCTGGCCGTGGGTCGGATTAAGTCGGCTGTATGAATCTCAGTGACTCGCAAGGGAGTGCCACGGGGATAGACGGGGACTCCTGAAGTCTTCTGCTATCTTTGTCTACCCTGGTTACCAGATATCAGTATTTTCAGCTACAAGTGCTTCTGCTACGACTACTTAAGACTCTGGGTTAAACATCATGATTACTGTACACAAGCTCTATTCTTAAGAATGCAGGGATAGCAACTATGGATAGATCAGAAATGTGGCGGGTCTGCATGAGTGGGTACCAGTGGGCCTAGCCACAGTGATGGCAGTGAGGCTTGGGTGTGCTTCAGAACAATGTGGCTCCCTTGTGAGTCTCTACAACACACAAGGGAATGGTATCTTGGGTCACCCTTAAGCTTCTCAACAGTAAGGCTTGCATCCACAACAGCTCAATCTTTGATCCCTCGGGCCTTAACAGTTTTGATGTTTTTTTGATCTTAGTAGAGTATCAACTTGAATAGAAATGTGAAAAATGTTGACCAGCCAAGTCCCGTTGAAAACCAATCATCCTAGAGCGTCTTAAGACACAAGCAATGCGCAATCTGGCCACTGTAATCTGCCATTTTCCTGTTATCCTATATTCTCCCTCAGTGCATACCCACATAGTACATACATATGGAGTGTGACTAGTACATATCTGACCCGAATGTCAGGCCAATGGCAAAGCCACAATAGCACAGCGCGGGCAACGATTTTGCGTTGGCTTGAACTTTCAGATATCAACACAAACACAGATTACCTAGGGCAAGACAACTTGATCTTTTGAGCTTGGGATTATGTGCCTGCTCCTGACAGCAACTCACCTTAGTGGTCTAAAAATGTCCACACCTACCCATCTTTTACTTTAATTCCACTCATCTCCTCTGCAAGCAGCGATGCTGACGATATTCCAAGCGAACAAAGTTCAACATGAAAGCTATTGTCCACTTATTTGAATCCCAATCATGCAAGATTGCTTCTTTGTGAAGCATGTGGTTATCCCGCGGGCAAGCAGTGGCACATCCGGTTTGCCAAGGATCTTAGAACATGATACTTCCCCTTCAGTGAGTGCTTTTTCAGACGGGCTGTGCCCACAATGCAACGCTATTTCACGGAGAGGCGCCACACTGCTGCGCCAGCGTCGGTCATACACTGCATTTGGTTTGGGGCACAAGATAGGCGTTCGGCTATGCTTGTGCGGGAGGAATCAGTTCTCTTTCTTTCAAGGAGAAAGACTTGTAGCTGAGCACGGTGACAAGCTTTCCTTCGAACGATTGGAGATGCTTCCGGGTTTGGGGTACATAATGCACCGTCAACGCGCGTGGCAATGATGCCATGAATACACTACTATTTTTTGCAGAGTAATATCCGACTGCGACGTCGCAGGTGTTCACTTTAACTCAACATTGTGCCAAAGACAGGAAGTTCTGACCCTCTATTTCGCGCAAAATACAGGCATCGATGCAGTATGTATTCGATTCATGCAGTACTTGTCACAATGCCTCACTGTACTCGACGAAATTTACAAGAAAAGTTGACGTCTGCGACATCTGCGTAGGATATTACTCTGCAAAAAACAGTAGTGCTCTCTACTGTCTTTATGCAGAAGTCAGGCGTTAAACCCTTCAGGAGAGTCACTTGCGTACCACAGCGTTGAATGATAAATCATGACCGCGAACCACTATATGTACGGCATAATAGAGGTCAACAATTAATTGAATCCAGTACGGGTTTGGCGCTGTTCGATTCCCAACAGGATGGCATGAGAATCTACAGCATAATACGCACTGTCCTTCTTCCGTTGGGAATCGCTGCCTTGTGAAAACTGTCTTGTACGATAACTGTTCTAGAGCAGTACATGCGCCCTACGTCAGATAGAGAATATGGAATCGTCGAAGGCACTCAAATTTTCATTGGGAGATTATTGGAAGCCCTGAGTTGTCCCTGTATGCAGAGCTTTGCTATCGCGCCAATGGAGAGGTAACTAAGACTTCAGCAGCTCAAACTTTCCAAGACAATGTGCCATTGACTGGTGGGAAGCAACATATTGGACGAACTTGTAACGAATGCGTGCATTTGAGAGTGGAGAATTAGCCGCTGCACCGAATCTCGCGATACAGGCCAACGGCGTCACGTGCTGACGCATAGTATCCCGAAAGAATAGCTTCGTGTCGTACATTGCTGCAGCAGTAAAGGCGTGCACGATATTCATCTATCGAATACTGAACGAGCCTAAGGGAAAAAAGTACGGCGAGTGTTGCGTAAAGCTCTGGGAGCAAGGTACGTGTGCACTGGTGCAGGCCAGCTGTCCTTCAATCAACGATGTCACGTGATCTGTTTTGTAAAAGCACTTAGTCCCTTCCTACTTAAAGGTATGCCGAGCAAAAACTGTTTCTGGACATAGAAGCGTCTAGCAACTTTTGAGAGCAAGAAAACCTAAACAACCCTGAATTGTCTAAAGACCTCAACCCGGCTGCATAGCTCGTTCATATCAGCCAGGATGCAGCTTAGGTGGAGAGTCCGTTTCCATGCAACACATAATCTGAGTTTTGAAGCCGCTCTCAGTGTACAGTGCTTTCCTAGGCACCTTAAAGTTGAATATTTCGAGCTTTACAGTGTTGCGCGCGTCAGTGCTCGAGACTGAGCACATCGATATGTGAAGCTGCCATGGACATAACACAAGCACCCTGCCCTTAACTCAAACAACATCTTTTCAAGCACCTCAACGCTAGTATTAAAGTAATGTTAGCTGGTTAACCCGTTGAGAGTGTCTGAATTGTGGACCAGCATGCCTTTCACGTTGAACCAAGGTACAGCTCTCTCAAACGGAACAAGAAAAAATAATAGACTAGAAGAAAGGTAACAAGATGACAATACATTGCGCTCCATGCACAAAAAGCGGAGGCAAGCTATCAGACACCGAGGCCAGATATTTGACCCTTTTCGGAATTTTGTCCCGAACTAGCCATAATACACTTGCAAAGCAAAGTGACGACATGTAGGGCAGTAAAGGTCAATGAAATCAGCATTGTCAGCGCCTGGACCGTTTCTATTCTTCACATGTGGTGCGTTCCTGTGCCAGGTCTACATCCGCGCTACACAGGGACAATACAGATGGGCTATACAGATCCAGCGAAAGATTGAAGGTGTCAGGAATAAGAATGGAACATACAATGAGACTCAAGTCCGCCGTTGAATCATCAAACCCGTCAAAAGTCTTTCGTGCTTTTTTCTTGGCATAGCTAGCGCTACCCTTGCCAGCAAACCTTCCGGTACTATCTACCCTACTTCGACGGCCCGGTAGAGTGAGCTCGTCATCGTCACTCTCGCCCTCAAGATCGATATCAGTCATATAGCCGTCAAAGTATGTCTTATTGGGGTGAAAACTATACATTCCAACAGAAGCAACCTACATAAATCTGGTCTTCAAGTCGTTCATCGTTGTGCCATGACCACTACTGTCCCGTCCATATGATGATTCCCGCTTCCAGCTGAAAGAGATACTATCACCAACTAAGCAGCTTCCGTCTGACAACATCGAGCTCCAACGCTTCAGCGAATTCTTGTACTGATAGATCCACTTATCGACGCGAAGACATCTAGACAATCGCCCATCGCCCGTGCCAGGAAACCACGAAGCGGTTTAAAAAAAACCCCCAAGCTACTCTGACATCACAAACATACTTGTAAGTACCATGTCCTCGCACTATGTAATCTCTTTACATCGAGATATCAGTGGGAGGAAGCATGATACGAGTCAGTTAGAACGGAAACAATAGAGGCGTAGATAAACAACTCCAGTGAGATTTCCCACTGTTATATCGAGATGACTAGATGTCTGGTTCCTGATCCACCATGTACATCGGGTGATAGACCGGTCACGGTGAAGGTACAAGAGTCAACCAACCCGCGGATGCCTTGGACGAATGCCATTGGACCGTTTGCACAAGGATCACTTTCAGGTTCCTCAACGATGATGTCATGTACGTTCAACACACGTGCGTTGCGACGGCAGGGTGTGATTCAGGCCATCTCTGCATGCGGTAGCTCCATTTGGACAATAATAGCATGCTTGTGGATACCTGTGAAGTAATAAAATCGAGTCATGCGTGTTGACCAGCTTAAGCCGAATACTGCAGGTGCACTCCGAGTGACAATGTCTCCCGAAGTCGACAACAGAAAAGTATGCCTCACCCACGCAAACACCTAATACCATATCTAACAACAAAACGCAAAACACCAAAAACGAGGGCTTTGTGCCTAGTGAATGTTTACAGCCTACCTACTTGATACATATCAGCACCAGACTCTCTGAACCGGGAAACGAACTCACCATTGTTACTCAAATTGACACACGGACTTTCCATGACATGTGGATGGGTAAAATATAATTATGTTGGTTCGGCTGGACGCGTAACTACTGATATACGGGGTTCAACCCCGTCTAACTTCGTGGCCATTATTGGTCATCATTCCGTACCCGATATTACACAGATTTTCGAATATGTTGTCTTCGTAACATAAAAAGAACGTTGCATGAAGACGCGAGACTTGTGAGGTTGCCAAGCAAAGATTGATGACATGATGTGTGCGAGCCTCAATAGAATACTATGCCGTCACAGCAACGAAAAAAATACACACGGTTTGAGCCATGCACTGTCCTTGTATACAAATGAATCCATTCAGGGTAATAAAGATGCGCATATCAAAGTAGAGCACGTTTGCCAGGCATTACGTTGTTCCTCAGATAGTACTAGGCCGGAATCACTTGCCTGAACTGCCTGAGTGAAGTCTTCGCAGCACTTCTTGAGCAATTTTTACCAAAAGACTAAGCTTATCCTACTCGCTGAGCTTTGTACGCAACAACGATAGGACCTAGAACGAGGCGCAACTAGACAACCAAAGACTACTGCAATTGACACACGCTTCAATTACTTGAGGAATGTGCTCTATCTGGTCAAACTTGAGATTATGAAGCAGCATGATGCACGTTTTACCGCGCAAATTGCTTCTGACTGCCCCGACGCTCATTTGAGTTAGACCTGACTGTGCAATGAATCCTCAAAACGTTCAACGGGAAGCCTGTCATTGTAAAATTACGGATGCAGAATAGATGGTTGATGTAGAGCTTATTTTTGAAACTTACTCAGTAAAGTTACCTCCGGAGTCACCGGCAGGTGTGTTTGAACTTGAAGCCAGTCAACGTGCAAGATCTTTCCTAACAGATGTACCCTTATCATGGAAACTTATTAACATGTTTGATCTTATTCTCAAACGGGGCGCTGATTGCCTGGGGACCTGGTTGGTACGCAATGTCTCAAGGAACAAAGAGTGTTTTAAAACTACGCCAACCGATATGCTAGCACGTACGAGATATTTCCAACCATGTATCATACAACCTCTTCTGGCTGCTGTTCACATGTCGACAGCAAAGCTTGCGCAGTACATCTCACATCACCAAAGGACGTTTGAATTAGCAGATAGTACAATTTTACAAGATGTTCGTGTAGGAAGAAGTCACCAATGAATACACTACACACTATACTCTACAATTTCCAATTAATGTTGGATGCGATAGGATGGTTACTAGTATCACAACAAAACACAGCATCACGGAACATTCACCAGTCAGCGAACTCAATGCTTCTTTGTGTCTGGAAGACTGCCTCCAGTGGTTCGCTTGCCAATTGTGGTGGCTGCAGCACCAGCACTGCTGGAAGGTAGTGGACCAGGGATACAGAATCCCTTCGTGTTTGGAACAAGTCCCTTGCCACAGGGTTGCTTTCCTCCACAGACTACTTGCTTGAAACCACCGCAAGGTGCACACAGGTGTTCAAATGTGCAAACGTTCTTAGTATCTAGGCAGGGTGGAAGACCAGTATCGCTTGCGCAGCAAACTCCGCCTTCCTTGCCGCACCTGACCACAGGTGCGGCGCAGATTCCCTTGGCATTGGGGACAGCTCCGGCTTCACATGGTGGACTACCGTCGCACGCTGGCTCGCCGAGAAGTCCGCATGACAAGCAGGTTCCGCTGACACACACTGCGTTGACAGCGTCGCACTCATCAAGGCCAGTGGACTCCGCGCAGCAAGCGGAGTTTGTGATACCGCACTGTTCAATGCAGATATCATTTACGTCGGGCTCAGCTCCGGCTTCGCATACAGGGGCGTCGTCGCACGCAACGGAGCCAAGCAGACCGCATGGCTCGCAGAACCCAGCGCCGGTGCAGGAAAGATCGTCAGAGTCGCAAGGAGATAACCCAGTTGAGCTTGGGCAGCACTTTTCGTCAAGTCCACCGCAGCGCAAAGCGACGCAAATGCCAGCTGAGTCAGGCACAGCGCCAACCTCGCAAGGTGTTGCACCTGCACAAGTGACATGTAGCTTCAGTCAAATTTGCAGACAGTAGCACTGTGACGCGCAATCGAAAGTTGAGGAATCCGAACCCTCGCAAACAGGCTCGCCGACGGAACCGCATGGCTCACAAATATCACCGACGCAGACGTTTCCGCCAGCGCATTTGGTTGTTCCTGTATTAGATACGCAGCAAAGCTCGCCGGGACCGCCGCATTGTGGCGGAGGAGCCACACAGATACCGCCTTCGACGACAAGTCCCTTGTCGCAGGGTGTGCGGCCGCCGCATGATGGTTCGTTCACGGATCCGCATGCTTCGCAAGTGCCCGACAAGCAGATGGTGCCTGTTTCAAGGCACCGTGTGCCTCCCGGTAGAGACTTGCAGCAAGGCTCGTCGAGACGACCGCATGAGGGTGTGGGCGGAGGCTTGATTGGGGGTGTTAAAGGCCCTGCACACACAGCTTCGTACAGGTGAGGTCTGCACCAGAAAAACTTCGAAATAGTAAAATGGAAATAACCACACTCAGAGGATGGAATCCGTACCGCAGCCGGGACCGCCTTTAGAGCAGTCAACGCACAAACCTTTCACGCATTTCGCTGAGCCATCGAAGCAGAACTTGCTGGACCCCTTCACGCAGCACCGGTCCCCAATCCATCCGCAACCTGTGGCCGACGCCGAAGGAATGAAAGCAGCTATTGCTACAAGAGCAGCCGCAACTGCGCTCAATTTGCGGTTCATGGCTGAGATTAAATGCGTCTGCAGCAGAAATCAATTGTAAACAACACACACTGTATCTAACTAACAGTTGCTCAAAGTGAAACTTAAGACAAGACCGAGTAACTTTGTGAGGATAAACCAAGCCGAATTTAGGAGGTGCTTACCAGCGACCAAGAGCTTCGACTGGTTAGAAGTAACAGCTCCAAGAGTGCTTGGTCTTGTAAAGCGAAGATGGCACGCTTTTATACTGTTCATCATGAGGAGCCTGATCCGAGAGAGTGGCTTGGTGGCACAGAGAATGGGCGAGCTTTGGTTGCGGAGTTCAGTATGACGAGATGCAAGTGCTGCTCTATACCAAGTTTGATGCAGCCACTGTATTTCTCATTCGCTGACTTGCTGGCGCGCATGCCGTGGCGACGCAACCCGCATGCATATTTTCGGGCTCCGGGAGCTGAAGCTGGATGTCTGTTTGCTACAATAAAGGAGTGGTAATCTATCATACGACATAGGATGTATGATAATCTGCTGTGTGTCCAGTAGTGCACATTACAGGTAGAGTCTAGCTCGTACTCGTGGATTGAAGACTTACGAGCTTCATGCATGGGGATCTTCGATCTGTTTGACCCGCATGTATCGGAAGACGTTGTCTTTGAAATGCCAAAAAATGCTCCATCTCCCCCAGGTGGATTGTACGTAGCAGCCAAATCATTTTCTCCGCTCATAATTCTGTACAGACCACGAAGCAAGTGAGTTATCTAGTTCGAATCGAAAAGTAATTACTGGAACAGGTCCTGGCAGGTAGGGGATCGTCTACTTCGCTGTGTACTGTGAAGCTTTCAGTTACAGGGCCTGGCCCAGCGGGGATTAATAGCCTACCCTTCAACCGTCTTCTTCTGTTTATCGGCCTGTATACGGTATCATAGTGATTCTTGCAGCGGAAACGACACACACGCTTCATTAAACGCAGTAAGTGCAGTCGCGGATGAATAACAGTATCAATGCAATTCCCCCCACCTCCCCCAGGCTTAGTATCTTACCCGTTCAGTAGTCGTAAACAAGTACAAACGGGATGCGTCAAGGGTCCTCTCCAGCCGCGCCGCGCCCGTGAGCGCCGCAACGATTTCGCTCAATTCCAACCCTCACTGTTGGCCCCATGACAGCTGGAATAGATGCCTCGAAGAAGGAGAGTAGCTACGACATCACTATTTCCCATTATGTTTGGTACAGTGTGATCTAGGGTATTCCAACATCCTGGGGGCGTTTTCGGCCCTCCTGCATGGGTTCCGCTGTGTCGCGACCGCGGCGGTTGAGCCGGCGGCCGCGAAGCTGTAACTACACTTTTGATGGTTTCAGCGTTCACAATCGGGATCACACACACCGCTTCACGCTTCCTCGCTTCATTAGTTGTGATCAGCAGCTCTTTGAACACTTTTGGGGTCGCAGAGCTGAAGAATCGTAAAGTACGGTTATACTTTCCGTTTCTACTTAATGATACAGTATGATACGTGATCGTATCCCCTGCGGCAAGAATCAGCGGCGACGCAATGCTGCACCGCAACCTGTAAACACATCACCATTTCGAAGCACATCCGACGGCAGGCCAATCGCACTGCTGGGTAAAGGTTAACATGATCAGGTATGCTAGCCCGAAAATTGCTTGAACGTCTCGATACGTTGTTTCCTGTGCCTGCAATTTAATTTACATGCAAGGCCGGATGCTGTTAACGTACGTATGCGCATGTTGCAGTGGTCGTACATCATTCTGCGCAGTTCCGCTCTTCACAGCTCGCTATCTGCGGGAGGATTACTGGTTGTTGCTGCTCCTGCAGCTATGCATTCCAGTAGCTTATTCGCAGGCTTGTTAGACCAGCCCAGAGCCGCGCGATCACTGGTTCGCGCGACAGGCGGCGCTGTATTCACGAAGCTCCGAACCACGCGATCTTTCATTAGCGATGGTGTGCCAACAATGCACCACAGGTGACAAAGGTGTTCAGTTAAGTTACATCGACAATGTCGCGAGAAATAACAACCTACAATAACCCGCGATGAGCAAATTTTTTCCCATATTTTGTTGGATGAGCAGCCAAGCAGTAATTGCTGTTACTCTTCAAGCTGTGCCAGGCCTTCTAGTGGGGATAAACCAACAGTCCTGACGTACAATTGAGCAGATTTCCTAGAAATGAATGCATTCCTCTTTGCAGGAACAACGAGACCTGACAGAGCCTGAAATCACTGCAGTATCATCTGCTATGGCAGAGTTGAATGAGGCTTCTCATAGCTGGGGAGCCTAGGTTGCCAAAAGTCTCCACAGAGATTGGTACAAAGTGGATGCCCGAGATGTGTAGATTGCCGAATGACCGCAGTTTGCCCTCGTCTCTATGAGTAGCAGCTTGGCCTGATGATGTTGCTGGTTGCCGCACACATGTTACCGCTGGTGGATTGGTGAGTGACTGACACCCACATTGACAGATGTCTTACCCAGCCCAGGAGTTGAATGAGTGTATGTATCTCCCGGGCTTGTGTGGGCTGGTTAGGTATGGGTGTGATGTGAGATTACCCAGGTTCCCCTCATAACAGCCTCGGAAGCCTCGCAAAATGCAGGCTTGAACACAGTGATGCCGGGAGAGATAACGTGGTCTGGGCCATGTGTATTAGCAGCCAGGGAGCACTTTGGTTGGTCTGCTGAACAGTATGAGGACACGGCAAACAATTTCTCCGCGACCAAAAGGTCACTTGATGGACCAGAAACAACCAATGCACCAAACGGCTTTCATGCACTGCACCATGCACCACACTTCCGCCATGTCTTTGTACAGCTGGAACCACTACCCACTACACAATTAAACAGCACAAATTGTCTTATGTTGATCTCACACAACTCATTCAAGCTCTCTGAGTTCTTCACCACAGCCTTCATTACTACCCCTGTGCCTTCTTTTCTATGTCAGCATGAAATATACTGCATCCTCAACAGATGAGAGGAAATCACACACACATCCCCACAAACTACACACGGCTTTTACTCGAAATTGAGTGGCCCAACCCGTGAGACGTGGATTCCCTGCATGAGCACACATGAACCAAGTGTGCATTGTCACTGCTAACAAAAACTTGCTCATCGCTACGTGTGTGTTTGCTGAACTTCCCTTTTCTCTAGATGCAATCAGAGCAGAATCAGGCATGAAACCAGCGTTGAATGTGCACATGTGTGAGGAGGCCATGCCCAATAATCTTTGAAAGTGAGCCAAAATACTGCTGAAACATGTACCTGTGCCTTTTGTCACTGGTGCACTGATCACATGGATGAACATCATAAGTGCCGATTTTGAAACGTTCCAACTGGCATCAGTATCTTCCGAAAGTTGGCTTTGATACATATGGCACTCTCGCGTATCCATGTCACAACGGAGCTGGAGAGATGTGGAATATTATTGCAATCTGGACATGGCGGATCCTGGCTACTTCGGAGAGCATTCGCGAAATATTTAGCTCTATACTGTGCGTTTGAGCCTTTACCGGTTAACGTTGCAATCCCTCAGGGAGTTCCGCTTGATAGTGAGTTGACTCCGTTTTCTACTGCAGTCCGTCTATTTCGAACTTCATGATGCATTAGTTTTTTAATAGGGAAATATTTCTAGTCGATTTGTTTCATTTGACACAGTGGATGTGGCATTTGCCTGGAATGGCTTATGTAGCACAGCGGAAGATATCGCAATTAACGTTCAGCAAGTTGTCGTTCCACTTGCTGAACGATAACTCAAGTTTCAAGGTCAGCTCTTTTGCAAAGCTGAGAAGTGGTGGGCTCGAGTAAGAGGATCGTTAAGTGCCTGCCATTGAAGCTGTCTGAGTCCACGTCCCCAAATGCGAAGAGGTAATATACGGGTGATAGGCCGATATGTGTCTCAAACAGTGATTGGCTGATCTTGCTGACGAGTCTGGCAAATTACGTTCATGTCGAACTGGGATATCAGTGACTGTGCACATGCTGCTGGACCTTCGTTCCGTTGGAGTTATACAGGTATCAATCAATTGGTCCCTACTCAATCCATGAAGCAAACTGTTAGCCTCTTGTTGGCTCAGCGAGCTGGGAAAAATTGCTTCGACGTAGATTCTGCGGACACTTCGGTTGCAGAGCGAGATGCTAAACTGTTGCACATAGAATTAGTAGGAGGAATCACAAATACAATACAATCACTAGAAGGGATGACAGTCAGGGCGCAATTGCGAGAACTTGAGTTTGTCGTGATACACGTAGATAAACAGCATCTGTTAGAGCGGGGTTGAATGTCAGAAAGGTCGGTTATAGCACTCTCTGACTTCATCTCCAAGCAGCAAGTGGCTATATGACTGAATAGAACGCAATGTCTCTGCTGTTCAGAGAAGTACGGGCCGATAATTGATGTTGGACGCGATGTAACTCGAACCAAGGCTGCACTCAAATAAAATTATTACAAGAGCCTTCAAGCAAATAGAATCGAGCTAATTTTCTCCAAGTTTGTTCCCACGGGAACTGTGTCTCGGGGAACTGCGTCTCGGGTTGCATGGAGGCGTGTCAGTATCTCTGATATATCTCTGAGATAGTACACGCTGGAAAGCAGCTGTACCATCCAACCTCGATACTGTGATTCATACCTCTTCATTCGAAAAGATACGTCTTGCGCAACTTGCTGAAGGAGTCTGCGACAAGCTGTCGCTACTGGTGTGCTGTTCTTAAGGGCTCGCCAGGAACAGCATCTTGCCACACAAATAAGACCGAGTACCCTAGGAAAACAGTACGCTATCATCGTTCTCGCCTAACAAGTCCACTGAAGGCTTATTTGGACATGTGCGTCCCGCAGCAAACGGAATTTTCGTGATACATGTCAGCATCTGATCGCATGTTGAGGAGAACCTGAATGTCTAGCTACACTCTTTCCCGTAAGCCTCAAACATCTACTTTTCATACTCAAAGCTGATTACTTTCATGCTAGTGTTGTAGACCCTTCAAACGAAGCAACCTTCACGGAGGGAGAAAGGTAACCCAGTACAAGAGCTCGTATTACCTCCAAGACAAGTAATAAAACCCCAAGGAAAATGTCAAGACTTCCAAGTCTACGTAGTTGTTAACATTCACAGGAGAGTTGCGCCTTGCCCAGTGTCATTGAATCCACAAAGGGGACAGATACTCTTGCGCAATACGCTGTGTGATTTTCGCTGACGAACTTTTACATAGATACGAACAAGATCACATCTTCAACAACATCCCTCGTTCATATTCAGGGTCCAGAGTCCATGGAGTCCAAGATTTTCAAGCGGGTTGCACAGCTGCCGAGGGCATCCCGACGTAGTCCACAGTTTCGCATGGAGCCCAGATGCCACACTCATTATCACAGGCTCTCGGCGTAAACTCTTGCTGTGGGATGCAGCTACTGGTGCATTCGTACGCGCTCTCGATAACCAATCCGATCCAGCGGTAAAGCTCGCATGGAGCCCTGACGGTGGCACCATTGCCTGTGTTACGCACAACAGTGCTGTAATTTTGTGCGATGTAGAAACTGGAGAGGTCATCTGTACCCTCAAAGGCTGTCTATTTACCCCCGCTCTTGCATGGAGTCCTGACAGCACGCTATTGGCCGCTTGCCCTACCGCTAGACGTGTAGAAATAATCAACGTAGTAACTAGGACAACAGATCATACTACATACTTCTCTTGCTTTGTATCGAGTGCTGCATGGCGCCCTGATGGCTCTGTGCTTGCCATCGGTTTGTGTGACGGCGAGTTCGGCTTGCTAGATGTAGTGCGTGGCTCTATGACATGCTTTCAAAAGCTCAATATGAACGGAATCCAGCATATGTCTTGGAGCCCTGACGGTGCCCATTTGGCTACTTGCTCTAATGATTTAGCCGTCCTTTGGGACATTCGAAGTGGCGATTGCTTACACATGTTGGGTGGTGCATGCAAAGGGAATAGTAGGGAATGGCGCCCAGACAGTAGCACACTGACAGCCCGTACATGGTACAAGAGAATTTTCGTCTGTAGCGCGCTGACAGGAAGTGTTGTACATACTCTAAGCAAGCACATACGTGTTGTGAATCATGTAGCCTGGGACCTCTCCGGAAGAAGGCTGGCATCTTGCTCAGAGGATACTACAGTAATAATATGGGATGCTGATTCTGGGAGGGCTTGCTTCACTCTCAGCGGGCATTCGGCTTCGGTGCAGGTCATAGAATGGAGCCCAGGCAGCTCCAGACTAGCCTCTGGTTCGCAAGACAGCACAGCCGTTGTGTGGGATACTGCAGCTGGGGAGACCGTGTGTGTCCTTGCAGGGCACTCTGGGAGTGTTCAGTGTATAGCCTGGAGCCCCAACGGCACCAAGATTGTCACTGGTTCTTGTGATTGTACAGCAATTGTGTGGGATGCTGTGAAGGGAGTGAGAATCCACACGCTACTGGGACATCTGAGCCATGTAGAGTGTGTAGCCTGGAGTCCTAATGGGGCAGTGATTGCAGGTGGCTCAATCTATGGAACAGTTTTGTTGTGGGATGCTGTGACAGGGGGGATTGTACGTGCTTTGGGGGAGCACTATAGCGCTGTAAAGTGTGTTATGTGGAGCCCTGACAGCTTCAAAGTTGCTGCTGTATGTGAAGATCACCCTGTCATGCTGTGGGACGCCACCACTGGTGAGCTTATCTGTTGGCTTGCTGGTGACTCCGGAGATCCGAGTGACTGGTTAGTGCGCAGCGTTGCTTGGAGTCCTGACAGTGCCTTGGTAGCTACTGGAAGTAGGTTTGGGGAGAGAACGGCCAGACTGTGGGACGTTGGCACAGGGCGAGTTGTGAAAGTTGTGAGGCAGTATTCGGGGAGTTTGAACAGTGTTGTTTGGGATCCCGAGAAGACGTTCTGTGGTGTGCATTCTTGTGGGAGGTCACTGCAGCGGTGGGATGGTGAAGACTCGCGCATCAGGAGGGCTTTTAAACGGCATATCGGAGTGTCCGGGGATGTGAATTGGAGTCCTTGTTGGGATCGTTTTGCTTGCTCAGGGGGTGGTGTACTTCAGGTGCGAGAGTCAGCATCAGACACGGTCATCCGGAGCCTGCAATCCTGCCCGCGTGATGCATTGAGTGCTGTGTGGAGCCCTGATGGGGCTCGGTTGGCAGTTGCAGAGACAGATGACCGGGTTGCAGTGTGGGGAGTTGACACCGGTGCCCTGGAGTTTGTGGTGGTCGGGCATGTTAGGGTTGTAGCCACAGCTGTTTGGAGACCTGATCTTGTGTAAAGTGCTGTTCATCGTTTTCACAAAGTAGTGCGAGGATGCAGATGAATGTTCGTGGGACTTACGTTGCACAGGAATTTGTATCTGAAATCGTTTGACTATGTGCATGATGCTCTCATTGTTGTCCGTATCTCACAGGGCGTTACTGCTCCATTTCTGGGAATGAGCCTGCGAAATATTGCGCTTGTACTCAGTCGTCGATGTGCAAATATTAGCTTGGTTCGCTTGGATGATTGCTCACCCGTTCAAAAGATAAATCGCTGCTCACGAACACCCATCAATCCATCGCTCGAGTTACAGAGTCAACCGGGTTTGAAAACGTTTTGCTTGTTCTCGGAGTTCTTGGTGTATTCGTATACCAAACCCCTGTCACTGTGGACCTGTTCGAGAAGCAGATGGAACACAGGCCGCTACTTCAACGCAAGCTGACTTAATTTTGAGCTCAGGCAATACAAATTTACTTGTTTCGTCCCTTTATAGTCTATTCCGGCGCCGTGCATGAAAGTAGCTGAAACATGAATACGGACTGTGAGGAGATTATTGTTGACCGAAAAATCACTTGACCTTTCAAGTCATATAAAAGACTATCATAAAGAAGTTGCGAGAGGAAACTGGGGTTTCGAAGCAACTGAGCATTTTGTGTTGTTTGCGAATAACATGGTCGTGGCGACAAGTGCTATCGCACATGTCGAATTGCCGAACAACAGTACTCCTACTTCAAAATGTTCAGCACAGAATGTGTAAATGTCGGCATTCTGGCCTTCAATACCATGACGTGTTCTGTCTTCATGGAACCGATCCCTGGTACCTCTGACGATGTGTGCGGTTTATACTTGAGATACTTATGTTGTGGCTCGAGGGTACGGGGTTTAACCCTGATTTCGGGGTTATAACATACCGAGAAGATGACAAAGCTACGCACTTGGTGCATGGCGACAATCATTCAGAGCTCTCTTTTGTATCTCTTCAGGTCATCATGCGAGGTGTCTGACTCATCTTGTATTGACCACAGGCAGTGTTCAGGCAGCAAGTCTGGTGATTGTTGTATGAGACCGAACGCTCACTTCTTTACCTTCGGATAAAAATCCCAAAACTATGAGCAAGTATTACCCAAGTAACAAAGTTGTAGTGGCATTTATTGTTTGACGGCGCGGTTCGGTTCGACTTCCTTACGAGGATGTTGATTACCTGCATTCACAGTGCGTGAGCGTACGCTCATACGGAT
>JAULKQ010004067.1:0-15561 GCA_032356285.1 Smithsoniella earleae
ACAGCTAGCGAGATTTTCATTGACTTGAGAAGCCAATTACAACTTTGAACATGGGTGGTCAGATCCTGCAGGGACTTATTTATGCAGGAGTTGTCTGCATGTTATTTGTGATGAGGAAAATCCAATCATAGACAAAGACACAAGAAACCTACTAGTAATGCACTGTATAATCACGTTTGGCATCTGATTTTGTGTTGCATTACTTTTTGGTTCTCTCTCCCTTTGGTTGAGCTTGGTGGCACAAAGTTGAGAGGGAAAATGCTGTGAGAAATTTCAATGTCACTCTTATAGTTTTCTTTTCTCTCGTTTTGGCAATTAAAATGTAACATTTAATTACTGTTAAGAATTGGAAGGTACTAAGTTACATTGCTGTGCGAAAGGTTTTGATCAAGCACGGCATATCATGACAGATCATGGCACCCATGCTTGCTACGTATGCTACAAAGGCCAAACTCATGTTTGTTCAAAAGCTCCACAAAAAGTGAATGTTGGGCATGCTTATGTATATTCGTAAGTTGACCCAACAGCCAGTGTTTTCTAGAGTTTCCGGGTTCTCTCAAGAACAGGAGCAATACTGCTTCATCTGTAGGTTTGAATTGGTAGAGTGTGGAAACTTGGTGGTATTACTCTTTATAGCTGTCACATGTGAATCTAGAGGCAGTGGGCAGTACATCAAAGAAATAGTTCAGGCTTTTTCAGACAGATTATTCGTTTTATTCTCACGTACATCTGATCGATATACAGTACCAATTTTCGTAGACTCGAAATGGGCTTGTACTGAAGAGCATTTACCTGCAATACGCCGAGGGCAGCAACCATTACAGTTGAAACGTCAAAAGATCCTGCCTCCAGGGCTACCATGAACCCTCCAGGTACAGCAAGCTGCAAGTATTCCCACATCACTCGAGCAGTCATGGCGTTTTGCCATGCATTTCGCCAGCTTGACACATCGCCATTGTAATGCTGGCTGCTCGTTGACTGCGTGATGATAAGCTTGTCTCGGTCGCCACTATGCAGTTGTGGGAAAATTGATATCTTCTGGTTACACTGTTTCTCCTTCTCGGCTATCTGAGAGATGACGCCACTTGACTTGGCTTGTGCACAGCAACCGGACTGGCTTAGCTCGCAAAGTTTGCTTTCTTGTAGGCTTTCCGACTCCATCTTAGAGGATTCAGACTGGCATCTCTCTCTGCTCGCCGAAATGTAAATGCCCGGAGCTGTTGAAGAGTGCTTCCGTCGTTGTAGCGATAGCAACAGGAGCAGCGTAGCCCCCGTCAGGAAGCAGAAGCGGGTTACAGTTGTTGCGAGCGGCGCTCCAACAAAACCGTACCAGCGGATAAATATCAAGTTCATTGGAATGTTGATAAGAAACACCGCAATGGAAAGAATTGCTGGGGCAAGCATCTCATTTTGGGCTTGGAGCACTTTGATCAGTAGTAAGCCCAGTATCTGCATAAATCGCATGATGGGATTCAAGATTGGCGCTCATGAAACTTATTCATTGAAATTCTCGCTGGTTTGCACCTCCTCTTGGAACGTGCACCGGTTTGAATGGTTTGCAAACTGTCTAACACTAAGTAATCCAGCTGAAATACCTGAGGTATAACACCGGGTATCAGTCTGTAGCAGAAGGCAGCAACTTGCTCGGCAATGTCGCTGGGCTGCTGAAATAGGTATTCCGACACCACTTCAGCGTATAGCAAGCCCACTTGCATCGGAATAGTAGTCAAAGCCCCAAGTATCAAAGCCACGCAAAGGCTTTGACGAATGGAGGAGAAGTCTTGTGCGCCATAAGCTTGAGAAGCTTTCGTATCCAAGGCCGTACTGAATCCAACCTGTAACCAGCTGATACGTATTATTCCAACATATAGACTTCATACCCACACTCAGTGTCAAGCAATAAGTATCCCTGGTTGCAAATGCGGTGATCATATAGCACTGGTTACAGTAGCAAATCCCGGATAGTAATGAACTGCCAATCCCCGTCTATCCCCAAGTGTAGAGAATGTGACACGGCAAGTTCGGTGACAGGTCTATACATGCCTATTGAGCTAAACACACCTGGAAATAGAACATCAGATTGAACCAGGTGTTTCCTATTGATGCTGCAGCGAGCTCACTTCTCCCTAGGCTTCCAACCATTATCTGCAGGCGCGGGCTTGAGTGCGGTGCTGTCGAACCCTGTTTATGTTTTATGGGCCGCACTCTGTAGGCTCAGTCAAGATTGTTGTCTCAAGTATGCATCGTACCTGGTCTGTTGCTGTCACGCCCATGGTGCTGCAGGTTGTCACTATTGCCGGGAGAGCCAAGAGCAATATGTGGCGCAATTCGCGAACAACCATTTCCGAACCCATACTGAAAGATGCAGCACGCTTTAATCCGCGACTTCACACTGTCACTTTCTAAAACGCCATATCAACAACTTGCAGAGGCTATAGCGTAACTTGAACAAGTGTTCCTGTAGTACTTGACTGAGGGCTACTTTACTACGCTAGCATATTGCACTGTTCAGCCGTTTCAACGCCACTTTGAGGTCACTGTAACCTCTTAATTCACCCAAGTTAACAGAATTGGCACGCGAAAACGAGAAAAGATGAGTACCGTGGTCGGTGCTATATGCGTGAGGTCACCGTGGGCAATGCCAACTCGTTACATCATGGGGGACTCAAAAGGAAAAGAACTTGCGTTCTGGTAATGAAGTGTTATTCGAAGGGCTTTGCTATACCATATTTTCAATCTGCACAATGCAATATTACCCTGCAACAGCAATCCGTTAAAGTCATTCTGGGACGAAGCATATACCGTAGCCGGCCAATTACAAGCCAAACTTCAAAGTACCAATCTCTTACGCGATGATTTCAGAGTATGTTTAGACAAAGATTATGATATAAGTATCCTCTACGGAAATTGTATGCTTACTGAAGTGCTGTGCTTGAGGTGGTAGCTTGAATCGGGTTTTTCGAGGTTCAATCATCGTACAGGGGCACACTCTCGTCTTATTCACTGATTTCACACTTTGTCACGCTAGGTTTAATATAGCTCGTAAAACTAAAGAATTGGAGACTCTGTGAGTTTTCAAGTCCGCATAAATATGATCGGTGACGAATTCTTCATGTTCTACCATGCTGCTCACGCCCTTCAGATTGCATGCACGTTTCGTCATGCTCCCTGGATACACAACAATCGTACAAAATTGTGTTACACTAGTCTTTCTTTTCTTCTTGCTCTTTAAATGCCGCTGAGCTTTGCGTCTACTGTAGTTATTGCTTGTGCTGGTGAATCGATTCTGCCAGGTAATCGTACAGCGGCTCCCTCTGCCACTTGAATCCTGGCAAAATTATCTTCACTTACCTTCAGTTCGCCGAAGAC
This sequence comes from Smithsoniella earleae, assembly GCA_032356285.1. NCBI lineage: Eukaryota > Viridiplantae > Chlorophyta > Ulvophyceae > Smithsoniella > Smithsoniella earleae. The sequence goes on from JAULKQ010004067.1 coordinate 3,370, forward strand.
CCCATTTTTCCTTTTTCGCTTGTTTCATGGCCTGCTTGCTTGCGCTACTCGTCTTTCTCGAATCTGTCCCGCTTACACTTACACATGTTTAATTGTGCAAATTCGACTTAGCACTCTATAGAGCCTCGGTATGTCATATGCTGGTTGTTGATGCCAGTTGGCAACTTTTAGTACCGACATGCCAACACAAGAGCACCGACACGATGTAAATATCTTGGAAAAGACTCGCGTCAAAAAGCTACCTTTTTTACAATGGATGGCTTATCAACAAAGAGTACTTGATATGACACACTATGGATAAGAGTCAAGCAGCTTCAACAAGTGCACAAATACTGAAAACAGAATCACTGAGCTAGCAAACACGCACCCACGGGAGTGGCCCACGGGCGCCTGCAACTGAACATGCACAAGCAAGACTTATAATTTTTTTTCCACCTGTACGACTAATATCGCGACACATCCTACAGTCACTCTGTGAAGTTTGTACAATAGTTGACCAGATACGGTGTAGCCCACTGTGTGTTTGTCGCCATAAAGTGAGATCACTGCTCCCAGCGACAATCCTGGCACAATGCCGGAAATTAAAATGCCAGATCAGCTACTGATTAGTTTCCTCTGTACAATACGACAGTTCGCATTCTCAAATCGTAGACTCAGCTGCTCTTGAGGCATCTGAGCTGCAATGCTCGGAAACTCTATCGTCGATGCTTTCTGCCGTACACGGTATCTCTTATGCAGACAAACCTCTTCTTTTCGGCTGTGTACACACGACATGTTCGCACATTTGCCCAAGTTCTTCACTCTTGAATGATGCTGGTGCAGATTTGGTGCAGTTGCACTTCATTCTTGATACTTTCTACCGAATCACAATCCCCAAAACAGCTAATGATATTGGCAATACATATTGTTCGCCAAAACCTTCCCTGTTGAATAAACTAATTAGGTTAAACGCCACCTGGCAAATTTTGTATGCATTGGCAAGCCATGAGATTTACTTGGAGCATGGAGCCCTGGTATTTGTAATTTGTAGCTGAACCAGCAGTATTAGAAGGTAGGAAGCATAGAACAGGGTCATAATAAGATAACTTCGCCTACAGAGAAGGCCGTCTGAGTGCACAACTAGGCTCCTGTTCTAAGATGTGCTGTGACAGGACCCAGACCTGTCTTCTTTTCAAAACACATATATTCTGAGCACCACTGTTAAATTTGAAGTTGCTAACCTTGAAACTCCACTAAATGCCTTCTCAAGCAGTCAGAACTGACAATTTAAGCTGAACGGATTTGGTGTTTCTCCGATAAGAACACGCATGGTGTACATGCACCATTTTATGGCACAGTGAGATATTCAGCAATTTTATGAAAGATTGTGCGCTTTCTCAGTGGACACCCTAACGGTCATTGCAAACAAGCTTGACAGCTTTGGTTATCTCCTGTTCATCTTCCTGCTGCATAAATCATGGTTCAAAAGTTGACGACTTAAATTTTCTAGACAAAAGCTTGTCTATGCTACACTAGTGCAGTCAAACATATTACCTGTGGCAAGAGTCTGTTGTTGTTTAAAGGTTGCTGATACCTGTAAGAGTTATTCAAGAGCAGTGTGCCATGTCACAAGGCACTCATACTCCACAACTTTTTTTATATGCATCAAACAGGACTGAAATTGAGATGCTACATGCCAATCTAATGCTTGGGGGAGCTTGCCCACCCTTCCTCGCTTTACACTGATACCCCTCACATAATATGGTTTGTGGCCTAGTTTGAAGATTAATGCTCAAGAGACAGTATTGGCGCAGAGATTGACTGAAGAGTGTCTTGATGCACTTCTGAAGTACAACAAGTTTGCAACCACTTCTCTTCACCAATTGATGTTGACAATTCAGATCCATTCAGCATCCTCATGTACTCCATCCATAGCTTCGTACCTGCATACAGTCCTGCAGTCGAGAACAGATTTGAACAGTCTGTACGTTACAGGGCTAGCGCCAATTTTCAGGGCTTCAAATTCAACGAAATGAAGCCAGCACAGGTTATTATTCCATGCTATTGCTGTTGTTCTTTTCGATTTGGCACAGGAGTATGTTCTAGGTTTTCGCGTCATTGCAATACCTGATGTATTGCATCGTATCCAATGTGTAGCCGAGCACATTCAAGTTCTGATAGGCATGCCGATATTTCCGACGGTAATGATTGTTCCCCTCACATCGCGCAATCCCATACATTGCCACGGACTTCGTATCATGATTAGCTAAATCCTTCACTTCTTCCCGCAAGATCATCAAGCTTAAGCAGCACGGAAGCCGGCAATGTTTGCAGGTACGAAATTAGGAAAGCCTGTGGTCGTTGCGGGCGCTGGGCGAATTAAGACAGCGTTTTCAGGAGCACAGTATCAATTTCGTTTACAGATTTTGTAAACTGAGCTTTTGCACCGCTATAATGTTAATTAGGCATCTAGGATGCGTACCAGTGACTGCAAATGGCCTTTTCACAGCTACCGTAGTGCTGCCTAGGGCCATAATTCGCCAATGAAAAGAGAGCTGCAAATGATTTCTGTTTATATACAATTAAAATTCAACAGGTTGATGAAGAGCGCAATTCTCAAGAACATACCTTGAACACGAGTTGAGGGCCAACTCGCCTTTAAACTTCGTGCGAGTCCGGAAAAGGAGAAATATAAGTGCTCATCAACACAAAAAGAATAATATGATCTTGATATTGAAAGCCTCGCCAATATACTAAAGCTCATTTTGTATTTCACGAGAGCAAGCGCCACAGTGAGATGACAGCACATGTTGCATGGTTACTTGGCGTTCCATACGATGTTATGCCCTCACGCCTATTTGAGCCTAGCCACACAACGAGAACAGTGTCGTAGTCTCTGAGTCAAACTCTTTTCACTTTGTGGTTTTGTTTGGTACACTCAAGCCATGCCTCTCTCCTCCCCAGTACTGTGGTAACCAGCCCACTTGCAGTGTCGATCCACAGTACACCAAAAAGAAACACACTAACTATATGGAAACATACGCTTAAAGATCAAGGTCCTGGTTATTCTGGGGTTCTTGACTGTTTCACTTCCTTCAAGTGCTGCTTTAATCGCACGACCTGGGCTTCAATCGTAGATCGAAAGATGCTTAAGACGCGGAATCGGATACGTGCTGACCATGCACATGACCAAAATCTTAGAACATTCGGGTATCCTCTGAGGAACGTCCTGAGTTACTCTGAGGCTTGTAAGACAATGTACGAACAAGTTACCCTCTATTATTCCACTGATGAAACATTACTCACGCGCAGAATTCCAGCTTAGGGATGTAGTGTTTCAGAGCCACCTTCACTGGTGAACGGCCGGTCACACTATATATGCATTGGCGTAATGCTCGAGAAGAATCTAACCTCAAAAAAAACTGAATTTTTCACAATCGTACGCCAGTGACTGGTGCCTAGTGAATTTCAGGAGTTGAAGCTCCATCAGCCTTTAGAGGTACACTGCATCTCTCCAATATCCTGGCTTTCCTCGTTGATGATCAACATCGCTGTCCAGGTCTACCTTGCTGTTTCGGAGTTGGTGTTGTCGAAACTCACGTTCGGAACTCTGGCAGCCACTGTGCCCATCATACGTTCACTTGCGTGTTAAAAGAGATTATTAATTTTTCATGCTTATGAGATCTTATGTTGCTGCTCAAGTCATTTGGTTGCTTGCATGCTTGCCAATTTTGTGAGGGTCCGTTTGTGAGTCCAAGGCAACAGGCTCCGGTATGATTCTCGCGACCAAACTCCAATCTCTGAGAAATTTCTTCCTCTCTCAATTCTTTCTATGGACTTCAACCAGTCGCTAAGGTAATTAGAATGCGTGTAGGGGTAACGTGCACTACTTTGCAGCATAGCGGAGAATGAACTTGTCATGTTACCTACAAAAAGGCAAATTATAGCGCTTATAAATCTTGACCTCAATTTGTTAATTTGTGACTTGAATACATTTCTACATAGCTGCAGCTTGCGTCAGTTGCGCTCACGCGCCAAGTTTATTGACTGTCAACTAGAGTACTGTTCCGAGTTCCAAGATTCAACTCGGCTTTTCTATCTCTTCTGCTTCTCATCAAGATTCTCGAAGAACTCTTCCAAGCTGAGCGAGGTTCTTATCGCTAGCTATCGATTCTTGCGTTTAGTGGTGAGTCGACGTCGACTCAGTGTTACCCTTTCGTGGTTTAATCCGTTTTGCGTGAGATCAGGAATAGTTCCACCCACCAATTACTCTTTGGCATTAATCTTTTGCGTTTATAAGCCAAGTTTGGCATGTTAGAATGGCCATTAGCTATTTAATAGCCACGATAATGATTGATTGGTGCTGAGAGTGGGTGTGACACTTAGCACTGCCGATGCACTTCTCGGGCGAATAAGGCAAAGGTATGCACCAAAAGGACTACCGAAGACTTCTCAATTCTTATCTTCCTTAGTAAAGCTTTTATAGTATACTTTGACTTTATATTCAAAGGCGGTCGTACCGTTAGTACTAGATTCGGCGTAGTCATCAGCAGTACATTGACTCTTTCGAAGACAAGCCTAAATGAAAAGTCATGGAATCGTTTCAAATGATATATATTGCACATCATGCCACAGACTGGTTTGAAGTCTCTGAGTCATTTATGCTGTACCTGTGCCTGTTCACGCAGATTTAGCGAGCTAGTCAGCAAGGGCTTGGGGAACTCCAACCCCTTCCAAAGCTAGTGGAAGAAACGATTGCAGTCTGAGAGTCACATTGTTTATTAGCTCAGGGCTCGGTGGTCATGTTCAAGCTAATCCAGTGCCTTGTACCATCAAAAGCTGGACTTAATTCGCCGGAGAAGGCGTCTCAGGATCCCGAGACGTACGTTCTTGTTTAAAAACTACTGCCAAAAACTTGAGTTACGTTTGGCAGTGTGGTAGGACCAGGAAGCACTGACGAGATGGCACGAAAGGGTTTGCAGTGAAAACCCCGGCAGCGCTTTGGAATCAAATCCGCAGCAAGAAGCTCACAGACAAGAGCAGCCTTCCACGCAAGCGGCAAGCGATTTACATCTTCTTCCAGGTAATGCTTATACTCTTTGCTCATAAGATTTTCTAGCTCTGTGCGATAAAGTACCATTTCACATGCACCCTCAACAGTGCTTCTCTCAGTATCCGATACATAGATATCCCTATGGATATTCACCCGTCGACAGTATCAATACAAAAACGGCGTGGCATACAGTCACTCAAGTGCATTCTTACACCCGATTCATCAGAACACAATCACGCCATCGACGCGGGATCACTTGTCTCCAATTGCTTGCGTAACCCAAGTGTTGTTACACCAACACTAGCGCGGGGAAAAGCTGTCAGACGAAGGGTAAGACAAGCTAACAGAAATTATGCAGAAACTGGAGGAAAATGTGCCATTGCATGCAAGAGACATTCCGTAACCGGATAATTTCAATTTCCGTTTCACGCTCATATCCACCCTTGGCGCACGCAATCTCGGCAACTTACATGTAGCATATCAGTATGTGTACAGCCAGCTATGGGCAAGGGCAATGGCTCACGGCAACAACAGAAACATTCCTGCGAAAGGAACAAGCATTGGTTTGGAGCTGGTGTGTGGTAGGTGCCAAGCCATACATGTGAATTTCTATGCCAGAGGACACCGTGGAAAGACAAGTCTCCACTGAAGCTACGCACGGCCATGATAAGCCCTCCCGATCAAAAATCACAACCGTATATGAAGGATAGTATTCATGCTAGGAGAACTTGTGTATGCGTTTCATGGGCTCCCCACTGGTTCGCTTAATGATGACCCCTCAACCAAGCACTGATTCAGATATATATTTGTCCTGATACAATTGAGTATTGAGTACTTTACTTGAGTACATTGATTGCTCCTAGGATGCAATCAACTGCGGTTTTCATCCCGTTCAGCGGAGTGAAGCTTGCATGGCGATGCCAACACTACGATGCTGCAAATAATTCGTTAATTCGCTACCGTAAGCTACTTCTACACTTCCTGTTATCTCCCCCGTGGCCAGGAGGCTGTCCCTGATGATGCATTCGTCAGTATGGAAGCATACCTGCCGGTTGACGCGAGCATGCATCTGACGTGACCGTAACGCCCCAAAATTAACTCGTAGCTCGCCCGAAATTCACGCAGGCCGAACAGCAACAGGGACTCACGCGCCAGCCGCTGAACCCGTTACACTCTCGCAAAACCCACTTACTGCAGGTGTACATATGTGGCATGGTGTGCAAAAGCACGCAGTAGGCGCTCTATTGTTCATACCAGTGTACAATTTACGCTTGAATTCAAACCTTTCGAACGAATTAAAGCGAGACCGAATTATCGAGTACCAAAGTTGACGCACGCAGATCAACCGCGGGACAGCAATCGTGCGAGCGCGCCATGTGTCGACAAGGAACTCCCACCTACGGATTTCCGAAGCGTCTGGCACGTTCACGTGCAAGCTTCTGCAAACAACAAGAAGGACAGGCAGCCCAACCGGCCCTTGCCGATGTCTTCTCAAGATACGTTGCCCTCGCGACACCACCTGGCACCATTCCACGCTGTTACCACCTCAGCCACTGACGAACCCGCTTCAAATCATCCGCCAACTGACTCCGTCCAGGTGCGGCACCCACACCCCTTGACCACCCGATTCGGGAAATTCCTGAGTTGACCGAATTATCCAAGCGACAAGCTTGGCAAACAAAACTGTGCCGGGACACATTGCATGCCTTCCATGCATTACGGCTTTGCATATCGATGCTCAGTGGAGTAGCCTAGCCAACTGCGGGTGTATCCTGAGTCAACTGCAGCTTTACGTTGTTCGTTTGTCCCTTGTAGCCACACTCTTAGGCACCGGCCCGGGGCGCTCACTGAGTGCACGTGTTCTCAGTGAGTTACGGGGCGCTCAGCCAACGACTCACCGTGCCTAAGCAAAACTGCAAAGCACAGAAGGATCTCAGTCGATAATGGCGGTCTCTTTTCAGATTTCGATTCTGAATCAACAGGTAGCCTGCCAGACCCTCCCGGACAGGAACTTTTTTATTTCGGGGGAGGGAAAAACTGGAAACGTGACTTAGACAGGGTTGTTAAAATATCACGGCCAGTTGGCAGTAGGTGGCTTCAGGTGCGATTGACAAGCACACGGACCACTTGCTGAACAACTGGTGTCTAGTCTTTTCGATTTTATCACCAGGGAAGAAAACTGAATAAACATATTAATAAATACTCAAGGGCGGGCATTCTTCCGATGCAAAAAACGAGACACGGGGCATTATTCGCTCTATATTAATACCGATGATAAAAAAAAAATTGCCGCCCGGAACTGCGGTACCGGGGTGCCCGGAAGTTAGGTATTGTATAGCATCACCTCGCGCCAGCTCGGGATACGCACGTGCGCGCGCCCGCGGCAGACAATCCTCCAGGCGATCTCATGTTGGCGTCCAGCATATCCTTACGTAATCTATACGCGATCTTCTATTCGATCGTGTGGATGTTGGCCATCTTGCAGAACAAGAACAAAGCCGGGGCTACACCAACTGCAGAGGCGGGCGCAACGCCCAGCAATAGCGCACTCCCTGCGTCACGCGAGCCCTGCCACACGCTCACGTCGCTGCGTGGCCGCATACCCGGTAACTCCACCTGTAGCCACGGATGTGTGACTCCCCGCGAGAGCAGCCGCGGCACATCCTGCGAGCGCGGCGGCGATTGGCCTTGTAGCCGCAGCGGCCGCCTGTTCGATTCCTCCGGCTCTTCCTCTCCGGCTGGTGGCTACCAGTGCGCCGACGCGTTGCAGGTACCCCGCTGCTTAATCTGTCGCAGAGGCGTATGACCAAAAAGCAGTAAACTAGATTAAAACCAACGGTGCTCCTGGCCAGGGCCTTCGTTCCCAGGGGGTTTTTCATCCCCTCAACTTAAATTATCTTTGTTACGCGCGGCCATTGGATCCGGTACTCAACAGCCACTACAGTTTTTTTCACAGTTATTTCCGACGCGCGCAAAACTCGAGCCGTCGCGTGCATAACTCGATCCGACGCATGAGTGGCAAATCCACATTTCATAGACGGCTTGAAAACACAAAGAGAGAGCCAACCAACTGAAACTTTCAATCCTGTAACCCTCCGCCGGCTCCGTTTATTTCGTGTTTGTGAGCAATTGGTAAGAGATCATTTAGGCATAAGTGTTGTGCATGCGTCGGATCGAGTTTTGCGTGCGACGGAAACAACTGTGAAAAAAACTGTAGTTGAGGCCTCCAGGACGCATGCAGGACTCAAGCGAAACGACGGGTGTGTATACCCAAGGGGTTGGACGGTCAGAACTGTTGTGATGCATATGGCACTTACGCCATCTGGAACATTCTGGATCGAGGAACTCATAGACTTGTGTTGTTGAATTCACTATAGCTATTCACCACCTCCTGTGGCATATAAAGAGGTGTGGTTATAATAAAGAATAGGCTTGGTCGTATAGCATGTGAGATTCTATACATGCCGATATACTAACACTGTATTGGTACACTATGCCTCAGTCACAATAAGAACTCTGGGGTGGGGGTTTAGAAGTTAAAAGCTGTTGACCCCTCACCTCCAATCACAAGCCCTCCAAAGCAATAGCCTTTGGTACAACAACTAGTACTCATATCACATGAAGAAACGAATTCAGTACACAATATTAAGAGGGAGCGATGGCATCCAAGCATGGTGCACATGTTGTTACGCTTTGCCCATCAAACGCGCTGTAACTCCAGCCACAAAGACATATCTGTTGTGCCCTTAAGGAGAAACACGTTGATTAGTGATCATAAGATATGATTGGTAAGTATGCGGATAGATGACAAGTTATTGAGTGTGAATTGTTATCATACGCATGTGGGGCTACAAGGGAAACTCAGCTCTTCCTTACTACTGTCCTGCAATGCCTGGTTTGACCCTTCCTTAAACTGCAGTACTTTGTGTCATGATTAAAATCACGAGGGATTGGTCTTGTCTATCCTTGATGTTCATTTGGAAACAATGCTAGAGAATCACACTTGAGAACTACAGCTCGCTGATTGATCTGACCGTACATATCTTCAGCTCCATTGATGTTACAACTCACACACTGTAGCACTAGCATGATGCCTTATCCAATCTTACTTTCTGGCTCTTGATTCGTGATTCTGTAACGCCTGAGAGACAATAGAAACTCATTCCTCAAGGTAGTGTGAGAGAAATCTCACGAGGACATAATGGTGCAATACACACACACCATACTCACTGTTGCGCCAAGGATAAGCAGGCTTTCGAGAACTCCCTGCCTGAACACCAGCTCCTGCACGTGCAGTGGGTGTGTTATGTTGTCTGAAGACCCAACCCCTACCAAAAGTCGATAATGCGTGCACAGCCCGCCTATCCTTTAGCGCTGAAGGATAGATAACGTAAGAAACAGCCTACTCTTCCTGATCCGAAGCGATTCGCAACAGGCGTCTTCACTTTGGATCATCCAGAGCTTTGGATTAGTATCAGTGTGTAGTTTCTCACAAGCATCTATATGGATACTGCAACATTTCAAACACTTGCAGTTTCACGAATGTAACTAACCCCTGCTTACAGTGTAGGAATGATGTACGTGCTCATTCCAGATTGTTTCTGGCTTTCGTGGCTACCCTTTCTCACTGTAAAATACTTATCGCTAACATTCTGCGTAAATCTCAGCCACTATGTGTACTGGAAGAGCAGTGGGCCTAGCCTGAAGGAATCTGATAAGTTTACCAAGTGCTGTTTGCGCCTGTTCGAAAAGTTTTGATCTATTAGCGGTTGGATTTCGCTGGAAGTTAAATGTTCCATCCGTGATCCTTGTGAGGTCACCAGCTCGCTCTTCCCGGCAGAGACCATATTCTTCCCCCAGTGCTTCTCGACAATCTGATTTTTCAAAAAACCTCTGCGGCCTTTCTAACTTGACGAACCAAACTTTCGTGCCCATGCTGAGCTCTTTGTGCTGACATTTGGGACACATTTCACTGCTTTAATCACTAAGAGTGCACAATCACGCTCAGGTAACAACGCCAAGCTCGTCCAATCTGCTTTTGGATGGTACAAGCTTGAATCGACGACTCCTCAGCGCTCAAAAGCAGCTCTCTAGTGCTAATATACAAGCACCAGACGAAATGCAAATTGAACGAATAATGAAACAGTGTTGATAAGGAGGGCGAGAAAGCCAAACTTCGGATGGTCAACACTAGAGATAATGAAAGTTCGATTTACATGTGGTGTATTTCTAGCACTGCGTTCAAACAGCGATGCAAAACTTTGGATCGTTAAATGTTCGAATTACAAAGGTTCGGACTAGCCAGAGCAGACTGTAGGAACATATATGCGGTCACCATAGTGAAGCCGGAGTAGGCACAGGTCAGCAGACCTCTGTGCACACAACCTCTGTGGCAATCCTGTAATTAGGAGCCGACTCCAACCTGAATTACATCCCACAGAGAGGCCTTTTGCTAGGCCCCTGGTAACCACTGGTAACCACTTATGCAAACACCTTTGATTTGTTCTCAGCACCTTGTACTAAGGCCCTGCCCATGAGCGTGTGTGTTTTGTGCTTTGAACGGTGAGCCCTTGTATATGCATTACCACAGGCCTTTGTGCAAGGGCTCATTTGACAGAGTTTTTGTTCATGGTATGTGAGTCAATGCTTCTCACACTATAGAGTCGCAAAGGCAGGCAGACGTACATCTGTTTGAGAACAAAGCTGGCTCCTGGGCTGTAGAACCGTGTACAAGTGCAAGATGTTTTTGGCAGTAGCAAATGAACCCGAGGAGCCCTGTCCCGGAAACTGGTATGAAAATACTCTGTAGATGCTGCAGATGTGCTGTCACGCTGTTGGGTAGTGTGGGATGAGTCTTGTGTTATCATCCCTGATTTCACAGAGCTCGAGAAAAAAGTATGTTGAGGCGTGACAGCAATGCCTCAACAGTAATCACAATTTTCCGTGTGGCATGTGAGTCTGAACAACGTTGTGGTGACGGTTTAAAGTTGCTAGGGTATGGCAGTGGATGCTTGACAATTGTTCGTATCGATGTGTGTGCCGATTTTGAGATGAGACCCAAGTCATCAAGATAGCCTTGAGATGAACTTGGGTGACAGTGCACCCCAGCATTTCACAATTTCACACTGTTCCTCTATGGCCATTCACAAGCTCAACCTGTCTTGAATTCTGATACGAATAATGCAAGAATCATATCCGAATTATTGATAGCCGAATAGCATCCGGTTTATGCACGCGCGTGAGCCAGCCACAGTGAGATACTGTCATAAAAACAGATACTGTCATAAAAACGTTGAAACAGAAACATGTTAAAACTATTCATATTCTCCTTGTTAGGTACGGGGCTCTCATTGCAACTGTACTGGGAGCAGCCTAGCCTAGCCGGCACTAAAGGCGTTGGTTGTTCAGAGCATCGCGAATCTGAGCCTCGCGCTGATGACAACGTCCCACGGCAGCCGCCCAGTCATGTCTGCGCTCCTGCAGCGTGCAAAGGAAGTAGCGTACGATTTCACTCCAGCGGAGCTCGGCATGTGGGCCACCTCCCTCACGCCGTTTGCAGATACGCTGCCCAGTATCCGGCACCACCTCAACGACCTGGACTCTATGGCGGCAAAGCGGATCCAGGACATGAACCTGGGCAAACCTTATGCTGTGCGTGCAATTGCTGCCCTCCTCTGGAGCTCCCTCTCCATCAACCCCTCCGGCTCATCCACCAACGTTGTCCTAGGTTCGGTGTCCTCCCCCCAAGCACTTTTGGAACTATACGCCCAACAGATGCTCTGAGCTCCCGTTTTCTGTTCCAGGTGATGCTGAGCTGAAGATGGAGCACACAGGTGTCTTCAAGGCTGTCATCAAGCGCCTGCCAGAGCTCGGAAACCACTTCACCCCCGGGGATGCTGCCAGTGCTTCCCGCATTCTCTGGTCGTTCGCATGCTACCTCTACTACCACGCTGACTTCCTCACCCTCATGGTTCGGTGTGTCTTAGACAGCCTCAAGTCAGGCGGCTCCATTGCTAAATGGGAACCGTCCACCTGGGTGCGGCCTTACCACTGTTTCTCATGGCGAGGTTACAGTTAGCCTGATTAAGGGGCCGAAGACAAACGTTTGTGTCACTTTTCAGATCTCCGCGGGTGAATATCGCTTATAGCCGTACTAGTAA
>JAULKQ010004078.1:0-15558 GCA_032356285.1 Smithsoniella earleae
GTTCCCAGATGAAAAAGTTGACTTTTCGTCTTAAGAAACTTGTGCCCCCCCCCAGGGCCCACGAAAACGAATTTGAATTCGTCGACAGATTCGTCACTGCGAACTATGCAAGTGCTTATTACATCGTCGCCTGTACTCCCTCGCAACTTTAATCACTCACAATGCAAACATATGACATGTAGGAGTGATTTCCAACCTTTTTGCATAATTTCCGTGTTGTATAACAATTAGTCATGCCGGATTTCTGGCCGGCTGACCATAGCCTAAGGACAAAAATACTGACACAGTAATTGCATTAAGCAGCCTTCAAAGCAGCTTTTCACGCTGCGGCAGGGGCCGATTAGATTCAGTGAGGCCAAAACCCGTTCAGGGCATGAAGCTTTGTATATATATATATATATGCTTGCCTGGTTTTCTACCGCTTTTCCTTCTTACTGCAGATGTCCTAGCGGCTGCAAGTTAAACTGCGCCATAACGTACCAGTGAATTCAAAAAAAAAAGAGCAGGTAATGCCGTCACGTGGGGCATCTATTGAGGTGGCTGAAACTTCTGAAGTGAAGTTAGCAAGGCAGTCTTTGCTCTCCTTGTTCCTTTTCTCTCAAGTGTCTTACAGTAGCACAACATATTCAACTGTTGTGATGGTCTGCAAGTAGATTGAGACGATTCAAGATTGTTTTACCTTCAGGATTCCACCAAGAAAGACTGTCTTTTTTTCATGTGTAGCACAACTCGATGGGTTCAAATGCAGAATCATCGAAAACCAATGAATAGTTTTGTGTTGGTTGTGCTAGCTTTTTCAAGCTCTCCGTCTTTTTGCTGTACTCTGAGAGGTTGGGTATTTAGGAGGTGTGTAATCCGGAATAAAGAATTTCACTGGAACCGATTCCAGCGGGGGGGGGGAGGAACACAGCTGCTAACAGGTTGTATGTACAGGAATTGGAAGCGGGTGTGAAAGAGTTACAGCTCAAGTTGAGCGAAAGCGAGAAAACAGCGAGCCAGCAGTTGGAGCAGGTTTCGGCACTGGTGGCAGAGAAAGAGCAGCTGCAGAAGGAAGTAGAGGCTGCAAAGCAGCACCTCGCCACCACCCAGAAGGAGCTGCAGGCACTGTCACAGCAGAATGCAGCGCTTCAGCAGAGTCTGCATGATATGCAAAATCCAGCAAAGAGAAGCTCAACGCCAGCACAGAGAACACCGACACGCACCAAACGTCTTCGTGACGAAGAGGCTGGGCCTTCAAAAGCTGCTGGGGGTGAGCAGCAGGCCCTGGCGGGCTCGCCTGCCCCTGCTGCACTTTCAAACGCTTCCCCAAAGAAGCTGAAAATTACCAGGCCCGCCCCTGCACAAGCTGGTGCTGAAGAGAAGAGCGAAGAGCTGCCCCAGGCCACTGGGGCTGACAGAAATGACCAGGAGGCCGATGCTGACATGGAAGACACTGACGGTAATGAAGCTCCTGACGACGAAAACCAAGACCAAGGAACAGATGCAGATGTAGAGGAAGGTGAAGTTGAAGAGGAGGAAGACGGAGAAGAGGATGATGGGGAGCAGTCTGAGGTGAGTTTGGTTCCTCCCTGTAGTGACTTCACTTTAATGCGGCACTGGTGCGGACTCCAAACCTTTGTATGATTGTGAAGGAATATGAAGAGAAGGATGACACACAGCCGGGCAAAGACACTGGTGGTGACTTGCCTCGAACTACAGAAGATGCATCTGCAGAGGCAGGTGTGGCAATGCCGTACCTCACTGACTGTTGAAAATATACCTGGTAAACAAGCTTTCTACGCTATTTTACATTCGATGGGTTTGAAAGGTGCAATTTGAAGGCTTAGAGAGCTGAATAACTGATACTTAAAGATATTTTTCTCACCATCTATCCGTATTATTATCTAGTGACGCACTAATACTCTTACGCACTTTTTACTAAATTTATTGATGCACAGGACGCAACACGCTGCCCATCCGTAGTTGTGGCACCTCGTGTTCTGTTTTATTGTCGCTGTTCCAAAGAACGGTGTTGAGGAATGAGGATCTATGCAGCAGAGGGGTTGGTGCAACAAGCTCGCGGAGATCGAACCAGGATCAGTGCAAGTTCTGTCGTAGCCATAAAGACACTTAATCATATGGTTTCTTTGTTACCGCTTGATGCCACGTGGATCCATGTATTGCATTTTTTGTTAGTAGGAAGTATCCGTGCAATTCGGTTAATGTGTCTTTCAACGGGAGGACCAAATTGGTGGGTGAATCAAGACTTGATGAGCATTCCAGATAGCTTCCGAGTCCAAGGGAGATAGAGTAGCATGCAGAGCATATAGTAAGTCTGTATCACATTCATTCATCATTTAGTACCTTGATGTGCGTGTTTCTCTCGTCCAGGTCTGGAGTCATCTCTGGACATCAAATCAAATTAAATTCACTCTGACAGCTTGGATATCGAGGATGGCAGAAGTCGATTCTGCGGTAGTCATCCCATTCGTGAAGCGTGCTATTGCTTCATATAATGGCACAGTTATTCCCAGCGAGTGAATTTTCTCAAGTAGGTGATGAGGTTAATCTGGCACGAACTGAATGGGCTTTTGTAAGGTTTTTTGCGCAGTGGGGCTTCTTGAGATAGGCGTGAGTGACAGACTAGTTGAATGGAGAGCGAAGAATGCATTAGATGCAGACGTAGGTAGCTTCTTCAACGATAAATAGAGCAGTGGATAGCTGAACGTGGATCTACAGTTGACGAGGTGTGAGATTAGCGCTGCCTACGCGCAGGCTAAGCCAAGGCGTACGTATCTCCTCGCGTTAGAAGACCGTATTCAGTACATCAAATTATATTTCTAGTCGACGATGCCTGTAGCACGGACACTTCGGCTGTCTATGCTTCGATGCGTAGGTCGTGGTTCAGAGCAACAGCGCCAGTTCAAACCGAACAAGGCGACGAAAGTGCGGTTTCAAGGCCCCTAGTTACTACAGGGAACATAATGTACACTCTTTGGCTTCAAAATAGACTACGTGCCGAGAAGGAAGCACGCATGGCTGAACACTGGCCCAATCAGGCGGCCAATGAGTGCCTGAACCCGGGCCAACTACTCACAGGATGCGACAACATTGAATAATACAAGCCCAAACAATAATATAAACACTCAGAGTCGAAAATTCCTTCCGGTTATGAGATATTGTATTGACTCGGCGCAGACATGTGCGGTCTCGCTTGTCATGACAGCTGCCAGAACTCATATGTTGTAGCAGGAGATAGATTATGGAGCTTCCGAGTGCAATCAAGATATTAATGTACTAGATGATGTAACTGAGGAGTGTTGCTGATACGTGAAAGGCAGCTTTATTGTGTGTTAAACCTGTTGCGGCAACCCCTCGTGCTGAAAACGCGGGCTATCGGAAACGGGCCTCTGGCGTCCACTTTAACGCTCAAATTGACACCTCTATTAACAGTGTTCAAGATATATAGTATCTCTTTAGCCTAGTCAGGTTTTAACAACGCGCGTCTTTCAGTTTAACGTGAAAACGCGCATTGTTGCGTAGATCCTCTGCCCCTGATATGTTTTTCCGGAACTACGGAGGTATCAGTATGAACTGGGCATTAGATATTACCTAAATGGACGTCTGTTGGGTTATCAACACCTTGGTGAGTACATCCCGTTCCCGGATTGACGATGATCCAGGCCAGCTTTTGCGATTCCCAGGAAATCTCTCTAGATCTCCCGTATCATTGAAACATAGAAGCAGGTGCCATGTTTGATCGTGCTCATTTGGCGTCAGATTTCTCCAGATGCTGTTCAACACGCTGGTTGCTACCCTGCTTCAGTTTGTAGATTAGAGACCGGATAAGCTGAGCCAGTACCCATTCTTTCATATGTATGTTCTTTTAACTCGACAATCAAGCGAAACTGGAATGCAAATTCTAGTTTCCTCGTTCTGTCGACGCCAGGTTTTTGACTGGCCGTGACAAGAGCGCGCCACCACGTTAGTTCGGTATAAGTAGAAGTACATTGCCTCATATATTGCTGCGAGAGTTCACCACTACTTGTCAGAGTGATGCAACTTGCGCTCGGCAGTCACAAAGTGGGAATGTTGACTGTGAATTGATCCGCAACTTATCAGATACCTCGTTAAGACTCATTCGAAGTGCTTTAAAACTTTGATGTAGGCTTGCTAGACCCTCCAATGTGTCTTGTTATTTCTCTTGCAGTTCGAAGCTTCCGGGTGGCAGCCGTGTGGCCGCATAGCCCAGCGACAAGTCATCATCAGTCGGGGATCGGTAGGGCTGCACAATACGCTTGCGGCAATGGCATCAAATAACTTGTCGATAAGTACAGCTTGACATGATTTTCCATTTCGTTTCAATACCTTCCCTTTCATTACGCGTCATGTTTGTACGGTGTGAAGGTAAATTTTGTTGCACAGTCAATTGAAACAGGCATTCCGTTACAGCGCCAATGATGAACACGTGTAGCAACCATTTCAAATCTGTTGTTTGGTTCTGTTGGTTATGTTTGGTTTTCGATGTAAGCATGTAATGTGTGGCTGTCGAATCTCGAATTTTTGAATTGGCGACAGTTTCCTTGGCGACAGCTGGCGTCACGTTTCAAAGCCAGGCTGTTTAAGGAAATTTTTAATGCTGTAGTGTCCGTAAAATGACCGTCTAGCAATGTTGCATCAGTGTCGGCGAAACAGGACGGCAGTGGAAAATGTCGCAAGTCGGGAGGAATACAGCACTAGCTGCTACTTGGAGGATGTCAAAGGTAGCTTACGGGTCAGTGGGATGAAAAGGTAGATTTCACTATCGAAAAGTCAAGAGTAAGCAAGTAAGCTCGTGTTCTATTTGCCGAGGCGGTCATGTCCAAGCATCAGCCAGAAACGTGCGAAAAGAGCACGGCTTCAAGCATACGGAAGATGTTTCTGTCGTAATGTACGCAAATCCCTGTGGCAGGTGCTGCGAGGGCAATCCACTTCGTACTGATAGGCCTCGTTGTATTGTGGAGTTTCAAGCCCCTAAATGAACTACACACCTTTACTTTTCGAGGACGTCACAGTGCATGCGCCATGAACTTCAACGATGTTAGGCACAGCTCAAATTGCTGACGCACCTGTGCCAAGGGCTGTTGCTCAATCGTAAGCGCTACTTCGAAGGTAACTTCTTGAGAGACTGGTTACGGTAATAATTCTGTGAGCATGGGACAAGTTACTTGAAAGAGTTTGGGTGGAGAAGCTTTCTGTAGCAACAGGATCCATGCAAGGGTTGGCACTGCAAATGAATCATGAAGTTTGTGCACAGGTGAAGAAGAGGCTGAGGGGGAGGAGGAAATTGAAAAAGCAGAGGATGATGAGCATGAGAATCTCATGCCAAATCCTCCAGCAGCTGATGCAAGCAATGCTGGTGTAGCCTCTAGCTCTGGAATGTCAACTCGAGTTGGTGAACAAGCAGAAAAGAGTCCTGCAGTTGCTGTAGAAAGGGCTGCAGTGGATGAGGATGCAAAGGAAGATGGGGATGGCACAGAGGCTGAAGATGGGGATGGTGATGGACAAGATAATGGCGTTGAAGGGGCAGCTACACAGCCATCAGAGCAAAAAACTGCTGCTGATGCATCGGGTTCTAAACCTGACCAACGCCCTGGAGAGTCGAAGGTAACCAGAGTTTCAAAGTCTCGCGCTTCATCTCCGGGAAAGAAGATAGTACCTAGAACGCGTGCAGCTAAAAGTAGAGATGATGCGAAGGCGGCTTCACAACAGCAGAGCGTCGATCCGAAGCAAGCTCAAAGCAAAGGAGACAGAGAAAGCACGAGGATTAGGAAAATCGTTTTTAAGCGCGACCCCCCAAAGTAGCCTTTGAATGTAGGAATATCCTTGTAATTTTTTGTCGTATTGTGCTGTTAATGATTGTAATTCGCTTTCTGGGAATAAATGCGCTTTTCAACCATACAACGTGGAAATGTCTTACTTTGCGCCCTGAACCATATGAAACTGTATTACTTTCACTTGCGGCGAAAAATATCTTGTGATGTCTTCAAGTAAACCTATGGCTGAGGTCAAGTTATGGCAGTGTATAAACCAGTTCCTCGCTAGCCAACCTCGGATACACAAGTACGACAATCAAGTACCAAACAGAAGCTATAGTGCAAAACACTTGAATGTGCGGATAAATTCATCCTTTTTTATCACTTCGTATTTATCCCCAGCCCTTATCGTATGCAGTGGTGCGTCAGCCTCTGCCACTTCGGTCTAGCTACGTGGCGTGAGGACCAAAATCACGCGGTAGCCAAAATGAACGCTCCATGCGCACGTCTCTGAGCGTACAGATAAAAAACGGAGAAGCGCTGAGCAAACGACATTGTTCTAGAAATCTAGATCGATCTTGCCCACCAACTGTCAACCGACACACGGTTCTTACACACAGCTTGACAGACTTCACCATGTCCGGTAAAGGAGCAAAAGGTCTCGCTGGCAAAGGTGCCAAAGGCACCATGGGCGACAAAAAGGGTGACAAAAAGAAGCCTATTTCAAGGTCTGCTCGTGCTGGCTTA
The DNA here is from genome assembly GCA_032356285.1 of Smithsoniella earleae. NCBI lineage: Eukaryota > Viridiplantae > Chlorophyta > Ulvophyceae > Smithsoniella > Smithsoniella earleae. The sequence goes on from JAULKQ010004078.1 coordinate 6,522, forward strand.
CAGTTCCCAGTCGGCCGTATCCATCGACTTCTAAAGGTGCTCCCCAACCGGAACACAACCATCGAAACAACACATGTCACTATACACAGCGTATAACCTAGAATTTGATTACAGAGCCGAGTGACGGCAAATGGGCGCGTGGGTGCCACAGCAGCGGTATACTCTGCCGCGATTCTCGGTGCGCTCTGCGGCATTGTGCAGTGCATGAAACACAACTTATAATTCAACTACCTCCTTTGCACGAGATAATGGACTCTTTTTAAAAAGACAGTGTTAACGGGTCCAAGGGATTATGTTGTCTGGAATTAACCTAACCACGCGACTATTTCCACGCAGAGTACCTGACAGCAGAAGTCCTTGAATTGGCGGGAAATGCTTCAAAAGACTTGAAGGTACGGGGTTTCGTGATGCCCAGCGTTTGATGTCATTTGAACGCTCAGGTCTGTTGTTGACTTTGCAAGCTCGAAGGTCTCACAATCGGCTCATGTTACAGGTGAAGCGTATCACTCCCCGTCATTTACAATTGGCCATCCGAGGTGATGAGGAACTCGACAACCTTATCAAGGTACGTCGTTGCCTGGCGTCACTTTGCATGCAAATTGAACTGTGGAACCACGCGTCGTTCATGCCCTTGACGCCTGGATTATAGTTTGTGCAACAACGGGTTATGTGCGACTTTCACGTTCAGCATTTCGATGTTTTGCAGGCGACCATTGCCGGCGGAGGTGTTATCCCCCATATTCACAAGTCGCTCATCAACAAGCAACCCAAGAAGGAAGGACAAATATGATTTTGCAGTCCTGAAGTGCACTGACGTTCAGTTTTGAAGAATACGTCTCATGTCATCCTTGGAATAGTTTCATGTACAACTCTATGGTTTGATTGCAAACCGAAGTCAACACCAGGACCCCCTATCCTGGTCATTTTGCAACGAGTTTGAAATCTATCGTGCATCTGTCATCGTGAACCACTGAACTGATGGAGTGGTCACGTCATCGATATATGTCAAGGTCTATATCAGATTGAAAAGTGCTGTTCTAACAGCTTGAAACTAGCTTTACAGACCTGGTTGAGGCCATTGCACTATGCTGCAAGATGAGAGTTATTGTCCGCCCTAGCTTGGATCAAGCACCATGTTGGGATGTGGTTGACGGATGCCGAGGCGTCATTATCATAGTCCCAGACATGCTATGTTGAAAGGATGTCTAACTAGGTATTGTAACACAGCCGGGCAACTCCTCGTGTTCTTGCACTGTCTATTCATTTTAATATCAAGAGCAGGATGGCGTTGGGTTTGTACACTAGGGAGTTCTTGTAGCATTTGCATTGGAGAGTGGCAACTAACCAATAGACAGTTTTCTATCAGTCATGGATGGTAGTTTACAAATGGTGCACAAAGCTTTTGGTTCTAATCTCTAATCGTACAGTGTGGGCGACATTGAGAATAAAATGGATTAATATTCACGCACTTCAAGCCAGGGCCACACTGTATTGGACCGAAAAAGTCCTTCCCTCCACATTGGCAGTACAAGCCAGCAGGCTCAGAAGAATTTGAACTGCACAATAGATCCGAACTACTTGGTTGGCACTGTGAGAAGTTCTTCGAAACTGTTACGCAAGAAGATCCATCTGTGCAACACCCAGGGTCACCTTTAAAGCCTCTGGTCACATTGTGATTACCAGCATCACAACTAGCCCACCATGGTAAACATCCATCATCACACAACTGTATAGCACTGGGAGCATCAGCTATTGGTTCTGCAGGTACTTCCTTTGGCTGCATGTTATTACTCTCAACACTCTTCGGGGTGATATCCTGATTGCATGCTTGCGCATTGTTGCAACAAGACGATGTTTGGGGGCAAAGTATCACAGGTTGAAGGCTGACATCACGACACTCACTTCCACAACAAAAAGTGCCAGACACACAACAGTCATCTTGGCAATCAGGAGAAGGTCCTAGAGCAACAGAAGGCTTTATGGAGCCAGAAGTCTTGGTAGTTTCTCCATCGGTACCTGCCTCATCTGGCCCCAAACTTCTTGGTACCATTCCAATTTGTACATCACGCGCACATTCATTTAATGGATCACTACAGCAGCCTTCATCCACCGGAACACACGACGAGAGCTCTCTTGCACCGATATCTTCACAGAAGCTCCCACAACAAAAAGTCCCAACCTTGCAGCAGTCTAGCTGGCAATTCCCTACAGACACATAACACACTGAACCCAATCACGGCATCAAAAGGGCTCGTCCAAACTTTGGCACAAATATTGAGTGACAAGATAGACGCTGTGCTATAATGTCTTGTGTGCTGAGAAGTGTGACCTGTCAATGCATACAGTGGCTCGAGGGACTGTCTAGTCCAGAAAACAAATCAGCAGATTTGTAATTATACGGAACGCTGAACCTTAATGATTAATTCGTAACAGCTTTCCATATGATGGTCCAGCATGCTCTTAGCTGGTTGTAAGCATGTGGGGCGATATCGTAGGAGCAAGTGTATAAGATTATGCTACTTAAAGGAGGTTGCAGCCCTCTGACAGTATTCAGCTGCCAATTGCTTTGGCTAGTTACTCAAATGATCTATGATGCAACCGCTGCAGTTCCCCTTGAATCTTATCCGTACAAACGGGCATGTGTGATTCTTACCCATCTCACCCAGCAAGTACAGTTTCGCAAGCGGGAGATGGCCGCGCACTTGGAAAGTATCCTAGAACAAAACATGAGCCGTAAGTCAGTATGAAACATATCAGGTAGCTGATATTTGAAGCCATATTAAATCATAATGGCACTGCTGATCTGAGAGCTCTAACCGGTGAAATAATGATTGCATAGCGCATAATGTCTTCGCTCAGCAACGCGGCCTGCGGCTTACATCACATCTATAGAGAACTTCCATCGAGAACCCGCTGCTTCCTGCGATAGCAAATATGCTGCGAAGGACCCTACACGGCGTAAATTTAATACTTCTATCTCATACGCAGATAAACTCGGCCTCGCAGTGTATTGTACCCAAACTAGGGTATTTGCCTTCCGAGATATTTCCTGTTACTTGTGTATTGCACTTCGGTGGATAAGCTTGAGTCTGAACGAACTCACTGTTTCATGCATTAAATTACGGATGTGGGCGATTTCCACTAAGATGTTTTCAAATCCAAGCTTAAATCTACATTTAATATCGCTTCCTGAATATTAAGCAGAGCTTCTCCACCTTAGTACAGTTCAACCTTGGTGCCCTAATAAACACATGCCAACCAAACTTCCGTGATGACCGGGATATTATTGAATCCTCAACGACACTAAAGATTTCATTTGTTACTCCGCACTTCACCTGAGTCATTTGCTGGAGATTGTGTCATATTACTTCTTTTGTCTCCGATGATGCTAAGCAATGGAAAATTGCCCCCATGGAAAGTTCCTTACGTCGTCAGCATTGGACAGCTGCGGACTCCGGTACAGATTTATTGAATTTAAATTCATCCAATGTTTCTTGCATCACCACTGTCTGCTTACTGAGAGCCATTCACTTTGTTCAGGCTCTGGCATGCATGCTTATTTTTCTTGGAATGGCATCCGTGCCTTCCTTGATACAATACTTCTTTGTGCTGAAATCTGATGCAAACGTCAACGTTGATTACACAGTATCAATCTGGATTGGATGTGGCCTGTGTACTCTTCTGGCACTCCCTGGCTTCTATTACATGACACAGCCACTTCTTCTTGCTCATGGGATTGTGACCACAATAATTGGTTCAGTCTCAGTTGTAGCATTTTCTCTAGTTTATTTTAGTGCTCAGCTGAAATGTAGGAATGTGCAGTACATCAACATTGGCTGCACAGGTTGTTCCTGTGCTGCTACAAGCACTTGTGAAGCGGTGCGCTCTCGTGGTTTGACTGTTACCTGTTTCGTGTGATGTATTTCCCAAACTTCGCGTGCAGTGAATGAACATGGTATCTAAGTGGTTGTCCCCTGTTGTAAAGAAGTTCTTGCTAAGGTTGGGCACGAAGGTGACAATCCTCGAGCTTGGTCGTAATGCGCCGCAGGCAGACTTTGATGAGGATGCCACATGCCAGTCGTGCATGGCTTGGGGAGCAGATACATGCTCGAAAATTTTATCTGATAGCGGGGTATCAAGGTGGGGTATGTGGTTCATGGGACCTTTCCTGTCCGGAGCTGCTGCACTCTCATTTACTCTTGCAAGCAGAGTCGCCTCAGAGCGCCAGGTGTCGCAACGTCATTGTCGAATTTTCAATCCTTCGCTTGAAACGTTTTGAATACCCAGACTGCCACTGGACTCTTAACTGTTCACATTGTATGCGAGTTAGCAAATGGAGATCAACTGTACGCACTTGAATGTTCCGACTATAAGGGCACAATCAGAGATTTAAACAAAATACCACTCCCAGAGAGATCCTGTTTCCTACGCCCGAGCGTGAATCCAGACGTCCAGAACATAATACATGATCAACAAGAACAATATGACTTGGAGACACACACAAGCATAGCCGTATCCCTTTTGCCTTTCCTGTGCACTTGACCAGAAAAACAAATCCAAAGCATTGCCTTGCGCAACAGAAACTCAGAATGGTGCGTAGGGCAAATGTCACCTTCCGCTTCCTATTGATACAAAGCTGCCTAAGGCGAGCGGAGTGGATATCACCAGACAATTCTGAGTTGTACTTAGAAGTGTACCCTAACGAACAGTGTCCTGTCATGAATCGAATGTGGTAAGTAACAGGTCAGTTCGCAACATGTCCACTCTCCATTCCAGTGATAGTTGCTACAAATACCTTAGGTACCCGTCTTTTGTGGGACACCCCGACTTGCAGGGTACGTCAAATTAAGAAAGATTTTAGGCTTGCCGCGACGTTTGCGCAAACAAGTAAACGTTGAAAGTATAGTTCGAATGTTTTGGTACTACTAACGCGTGGCTTGGTGAAGATGCCGACCATCTGTTGCTGTGTTAATTCGAATATTTGAAACACGCATATCTCCCAGCCAAGCTGCAGGCAGTATAGTTAGTGACATGTAGTCTGAGATTCATCATCAGTGTATTTTAGACAGGTTTCCCTGAATGTTTAGACGTGCAGAGTTTCGTTGTGGACTGATTGGTCGCAAAGTGCGTACACTGCCCAGACCAGGCAACACCAGAACAAGTCAAACCTTTGTGTTTGTCTCATTCCCAGTTTACGTAAGTCTACACAGCTCCAAGCAGTTATTTATTGCATTGAGTGCCATCGAGTAGGATTCTGGTGCATGTATACAGGAAAGCCCGTCTAGTCAGAGCGCACTACGACTGGATCGTTAGGCAAAAGCCACAACATATGCACATCATAAACCACGAGATGAATGCATTTGATGACACAGTTCACTTTTTTCGTTACAAAATGGTACGCAAGATAGTACTCAATACTTTTTCTCAACAGGCTCGCGTACACCTTTTCAACCCGTTCTCTTGCGAAAATCACCGCATCAATGCAGATCACGACCGGTTTACAATCTCAACTTTATTCAAATTTTGCACAAACTCAGAATATTCTTGCGGACAATTTGCGCTGCGGGGCATCCCTGGTAACACAGATACTTGACTTCGCAGAGGTAGCAAGCGCTGTTACCATTTGTCGCGGCATACGCACACATAGATTCTCAACTCGAGGAAAGATCTTACAATGACTAAGGATGATGCCATACTCGGGAGCATAACTTGTTGTCATGTTGTACGTCAAATCTGAACACCTTCACACGAGCAATCGTCGTGCAGTAAGATGGAACCGAGCAAACATCTAGATTATACTAAGTAGTTTACATTCGTGAAGACGAGACAGTATAACATTTGTTGCCAGCAACGGCTTCCAATAGTTTCGGGCACCCTGGTAACTATTTCCGTACGTCCGCTAGGGGAAGGAAAGCAGATTAGAGACGTTGAAGGTTCGAGTAATTTCTATCCCTTTTTCAAATCCAATCAGACTTATAGCAGTGAGCACTCCGGTAATGAGAATGTAAGGCCTGGTTGCCAAGTTGCCAGGAGTTGCAACTGGCGACAGGAACTGTTCAATTTTCCTGGATCTTTTTCCCCTGGTTTCTCTTGGTTTCTGATTGTGTCTCGAAATTGTCAACACGCAATCAAATAGGATGTAGATACGTTCGAAGGGCAACCTGGATGTTTCAACTAGAGGCTTCTGTACCTTCTGCTCTTTCAATGATTCTTTAAAAAGTTTTTGAATTCCATGGCTTATGCATCCCCCGAACTTTGAGTTCTAAGGATCACCATAGGCAAGCTGATAGGTAGAGAGCAAGTGGCACTCCGGATAGTTCAGGGAATGTAACCCATACTCAAACTCAGTAGACCGTGGTATCACCACGTTTCGTTGTTCTGTTCAAGTAACAGTAGTCAGTAGTTACACCAAGTCATGTGACACTCACAGTACATTGCAAACTGTACTTTAAATCCCTGCATAGGCTTGAAAAATCGTTCAATTAATCCACAAAATGGTGTCATCATCAGCAAGTATGGTAGTTTCAAGGTAGAATCATCCAGTGATCTTTTTGAAAAGGCTCTTCTTTCACAATCATTTCTGTCACATCCAGGATCAGGAGTAAATTTGTGCTGAGCGCGCATCTGGATGCAGTCTACCATAACAAGAATCAACAAGATTTCCCGCCATCCAAAAGTAGCAGTGCAGTGCAGCACACGTGGCTTTGTGACCATTGAGTGCTCAGGACTGATTCGGGATTCCTGCAGTCAGTCGTTTCAGTTTATATCATGCCTGCTGGGGCTAATTTTAGTCACAAAAAGAGCCAAAATGGTTCAGGAGAGCCTCTGAGACATGGGTTGAGTGGGTTGTTTGTACAACTGGTGGCATGTAGGCTGCTACATCTGAAGCAACTTTACGGGGAGGTCTGGAGTCAGCTAGAGATCCCAGAAGTTCTGGGCCGCAGGAGAGTGGCTTGGTAGCATCACCCAATGCCCCAGTAAAAGGACACCAGTCTCCTGATGCCCAAGACTCTTCTGACTCTTCTCCACAGCCTTCTCCTTGGATGCTGCGTTACGACAACGTCTTGCCAAGACCATCGCTGAATTCAGGCACAATCTGTCCCTATACTCATCACTTATGGTGTCAAGTTTTTGCCAGGCCCAAAGGGTGCCATGTCTCACATCTTAGATAGTTGTTTGTGCCTGTTCAAGCGCTCTGATCCTGCTCGTGCAGGAGCGAGCATGCAGCTGCGTGACATGGTTATGGTCCATGTCCCCGATGAGCAGAATACGCTTGAGGCTAGTGCCGGTGAAATGGATGATATTGGCGTGACTACGTCTCCGAGTCCAGGCTCGTACGGGGAGGAGACAATTACAGAGAGCCCTCTCGTTGGCAGCCCTGCGGGTGCGGACTCGTTGCTTGCTTCTCAACCCTCTGTAAGTGAACGCTTCGAGTGATCTTGTTCCCTCCGTAGTTATGGCGTATCGAGTCACTCGAATGACTGGAATTATGGGATTTCTTTCACTTGTGCCAGTATCGGGTACATCGGGTATTTCAACGCATCAACCTCAACCGTGAAGTACACACTCGTGTAAAAGAAAACATCAGTATGAAAACGTCTCGTAGGTGTACTGAGGCGTAGTGAATTGTACTGCAGCCAACGCACAGATCACATCGTCACGTGGTCGACGTGGGGCTGGTTGAGCAAGCTTGTGTACACGATGCTTGAGCCTTGATTGCAACTTTGAGGAATGCCAACCTACGGTAATTACATCCTAGTGAACTCCCGGGCTCTGGTGTCTACCTCTTGCTGATGCGTATATCTGGCAGCTGTCCTCGTGCGAGCACCCGTACTCGAACGAATCGCTTCCATAGTTGAGTACTCACGATAGGATGCATGCAACCTACAAAGTGAGTAAGAATCATTCATTTCCTGTGGTCTCAGACGCTTGTGTGCCACTTGCGAGGGCTTTTTGGTGTGCAAGGACCTGGCGTCGACATGACTGGTCGCTTGTGCAACCGAGAACACACTATCTGCGTAAGCAACAGCTTTAATACATTCCTTGCGCGGTGCTTGTTGACAATTAGCCTTGTAACGTCTGATTTTCGCTCTTCCACGGGTGTTCGCTGCCTTTTTGTGCTCCTGCCTCTTGAATAAGGCTCATGTATCTCCTGGTGAGTTCAAAGCACAAACGAGGGGGTGGAATGAGATGAATATATCGTACGCTTGTTCAAGAAAATTACTATACTCCGTTAAGGCCATTTTCCCCACGTCTGAACTCACACCAGTACCGGGACGAGAGTAAGTAAGCAGCAGTGCGCTGCTGGAGTGGAAAGCAGGCGTAGGTCGTATCTAAACGTTAAATGGGTCTCTTAAATGAACTAGTACTATAATTGGGCTTAGCTATCAAGAAGAGGGTGCCTGTGTGCATGTTAGGAGAACTTCATCTCAAATGGAATTTATCCGTTGACAATCAACGCACACTACCATTACGGGCGTGATACACATCATTTAAGATGGAAATTCGAGTGACTTTTTGATAACTAAAGCAAACTTCGCGTCTGCTCTGGAACAGTTTCCGCTCACTTGTTTAACCAGCCCAGGTGTTCGATGGTGCCACTGCGCCCGACACCGGCTTGTGTACAACTCCGAGAAGAAACCAAGGACCTATCTTCCATCCCATTCCTGTGGCACCTCAACAAAACCTGACCGCTTTGTGCCATGGACTTCTCCGTTTTAGAGTTCCATTGGATCCGTGTTGATGATAATTCGACGTCATAAAACCTGACGCCGTGTGCTGCAGCTTATTCTGCCCTAATCCGAATATAACTGGATAGAGTGACTCTGGAGGTTTTTAACATGTGGCAGAGGCGATTTCAGAGATAATCAGCCTTTATCTCAACCATGAACGTCAGATTAACAGGCACCTGGTCGATGTTGGATGACGCTGAGCTCAGCTGCCACCGTACAAATTAACTCTGAAACGTGCTTCACTTTGAGCTGCTTAGAACACACAACGGGTGCTGGCACCTGTTGAAGCGCAGACCCACAAGCCG
>JAULKQ010004089.1:0-15556 GCA_032356285.1 Smithsoniella earleae
TCCTTCCGTAAAGTGGGACGCGAGGCTCATCTTCAATAATGATTTATTATGCTTGAGACGAGCCCGAGTGCATGCCCTCCTGCGTGTCGATAAATCTGGGACGACCAAGAAATCAACTTGCTCGACCGATAACCCCAGTCCTTGGTGCCGTAAGAGTTGAGTAGCTGTATATTCTCATTGAAGCCATGAGCGTTCGACCATCACTGCAGCTGACAGGGCCATCGAATTAGGAGTGTGGCAATATGAACAGGGAATTATTCAATAACCATATCTTCGCAAGACGGCTCTGTACAATGCACCTGCGTAATAATCAATGCTTTTAGTCTCGCTGAGATCACACATTAAGACAAACCACGCTCAGTTGAAAACGTGACTTAATTCAGAAGAATCATCGCATCACCCTGGGTATCATCGCTAAAACCTCAGGATGTGTTGCCATCGTCCTAAGCTGGAGCTTGATTTCCGGGATAAAAGCAGCTGTGTCTCCTATTGTAAATACAACCTCAGCAGGCGTTGCCCGATTTCATAAAGGGACTACACCACCCTGTGCTTCATCTTCGGGTTGATTTTTGCTCCCTCGGTGCGCACTCGAGCGTATAACTGCTGTCTAAAGTATGCAAAAATAAGTAATAAATGTATTCAGGTTTGAATGGGTTACTACGCCACTTGTCTTGTGGTCGTAGTGGATGTCTACATGTGTTCGTCATCTGTCGGGCATGCTTTCGAAATTGGAGCGGTAATGAACGTGCATCCACAAAAAACTAGTTGACGCCGCATGACTTGTTTTATTTCTTTCGTAACAATCATAGCAGTGAAAGCTTCGTTTCTCAACTGTTGAAATTTAGTTGCGTAGTGCTAGTGCTACGGTTGAAGATCGATCGGATAGGTCATCAACTGTCGCAATAAAGGATAATGTTGAACGGTTCAACGGTACAGTGCAGAAAGGTAGCAAGAAACAGGATCGTGGGCATGTTGCAGACGGATTCGGATGCTTGGGAAGAGGAATCGTGGAGTGATTTGATTGACGAGGAGGAAGATGATGTAACGACGGAGGATCGGGGCTGGAATGGTGAAAATGAAGATTGGCTAGTCGCTCTGAGCCGGGAAGAGTGGGAGATGGCGGTGACTGAGCAGTTTCAGCACCTGCTGGACGTCGTAGCGTCCGCGCCTGAAGACAAGTGGGACGAGCTCACGGATCTTCTGAACAACACGCTGCACACCCTAAGAGAGACGCTGGAAGATGTGCTTCCCGAGGACAGCAGCGACGACGAAGAGCTGATAATAGACACCAGCGCGCACCTGAAACGTAAACAAGAACTCGCAGAACGACGAGCTCACACGCGCCGTGTGATGGGGAAATCCGCGACTCCAGAATTGGCTTAATTTTAAGACTTGCTTAGTACGTGTAGCACTGACCTTGGACAATCTTGAAGTTACTTGCTGCTGAAGTTCTGAGCAGTAGAACCAAAGATGTTCAGCTTGTTGTAGAGTGCATTGGTAACGCGTGAAAACCTTGTGCATCAAGCCTAATATTTCGTTGTGCACATTGCCAACCATTTGACCAATCAGGACAGAAAACATTAATGCCGACAACGGACGATATACTACAACAATTAATTTTGAATTCCAACCCCTTGGGCCTACAAACCCGTCGTTTCGCCTGGGTCCTACATGCGTCTTGAAATCCTCATCTAGTTGGCACTGCCCGCCTTGGCATCTTCCTTTAGAATACGTTTCGCTGTTCATAGATCTAGACGTAGACTTCTTATACTTGTTGTTATTCTTACTCTTGATCTGTCGCTGTAATCATCATTTTGAAAGGGTGTGGCGCTATAGCGTAATAGCGCGCTATTACGAGATACTGCTTGAAAAGAGAAACTTGGGAAATCCATGGAATACTTGCATGCAATTACAGATCACGAGATTCTGAAAATAATCAGTGTCAAAACTCGCTCAAACATCACCATTCTACCACCGATCCCTGGCTGAGCCAATCTGACCCGATAAGCTGAAGACATAACTTTCACAAATTCTTCAACTGTTTCTAAGTACCTAAAGTTTCGACGGTTCTGCACTAACTCGCTGTAATTGGAACTGTTCAAAATTGACAGCACCAGTTTCAGGCCCCATTCTACGCAAGACCAAAACAATATATATCTATACAATGTTAATTGCAATGATTTTCGACGATTTCCATAGCAGGCACATGTTTTCATGGAATGTATTGCCATAGTAACACAACGCCCGACTTACCGAACTGTGACAATTATCGGATACGTCAATTTTCACCGCGTGAATAGGGAACGCGGCGGGTTTTCAGTGCTTAGAAACAAATATTATACTTGTGTCTTTGACTCTGAACGATTACTGTTCGAATAGAGCTGCACCCTCCCGCTGCTCCCCGTGGTTCACTCTCGAAGGGTGGTGATTATGGGATACAGTCCTGTAAAGGCCTGGTTCGCTTGTTTTAAAATTAATCGCGCCCATTTTGTGGTACATGATAAAACTAACTACTATAAGACTGCAGGTACAGTCAAGTCGGTGTATACATGATCAGCGGCAATCTCTTCTTGTTCAAGCATGCTGATTCTCGCGCTTGTCAAATTCCGTCTCCGCTGACTTCTACGCTACAAACAGTTAGTGGAAACATCAACTACAGCATTCTGAGTACATTCATCAATTTGCTTGCGCTTGGTGCCTTTTTTGGGTAGATTGGAAGTCGTTGCCTGTATTGTGGAACCCCCGCTGATCCTTCTTACTTCTGGTAGTCTAGGAGGTACCTCCGCTGTCTCAATGCGGCTGGATATCTCTCGATGAGAGTTATTTGCTAGCCTAGCGGTCCTTTTCTCTTTATTTTTTTGCTTCTTAACCTCCCTTTGTCTATGCTCCTCTTCCTTTTCTTGTCTACGTTGCTTCTCGCTAGTCAAAGTATAGTATATAGAATCCACTATAGTCTTACGAGGGCCTGTCGATTCTGGAGTAATGTTTTCATCTGATAGCTGCTCCCATTGAAGCATCATAGCCTCACAAACGACGCTTAAAATTCGATAAATATGGGTCAAGTCTGGCAACACCACTTCCTCCCTAGCCAGCGCGTGCGCATACTTGTACACTACATAGAGCATTTTCTATTAGCATAGATTTCATGACTGCTTTGGTCCGAAAATCCGAGACAGCATTGCCATTCAGACATACGCACAATCCAAGAAACAAGCAAAATCTCGTTGACGTGTTGAACAGAAAAACTGGGTTCCGGACACGGCAACAAAACGTGCAAAGAGCAACTCATACATTCCTTTGATAAAAATTCATCGACAAGCCGCGCTTCCACATGAAGCGGTAGTGCCTGCAACTTCACACTCAGCTTGATCTCCCAGCCTGAATGATTTCGCAACATTCAGTGAGCGTAGATTTCTCATGCCATATTTCGACTGTAACAGGTCTTTAAAGGCGTACAGATGGTACATTCTTTCCCGAAGGTATGGCCTCATCCCCAACCCCGACGAGGACATTTGTAAACGTGTAATCACGCACCAAGGTTAACATAGTTATTATAGTGTACTTATATTTCCTTATCAAATGTGACGTATACCAATACTCCCCTTCTCAACGTGTACACTAAGACCGTGACTTTGCCTGACTAGTCAAGATATACCCGTACGATACTGCTACAAACAAGCCCCAGGTGACTGGAATTTGTTCAGTCGGCAAGATGATGAGATGATACAATCTGGTACGAAAGACGTAACAAAATGACATAAGGTGATAATTCGATGAAACAACGGGGAAACAGCATTTACATCAACCTAACGAAGATTTATTTCAACCATGCGAAAATTGTACTAATAGACGTATATGTTCAACCAGCTTATTTTGGACCAGCGTTAGCAGCACCGCCAGCAGCTCCAGTAGATGTAGCGTCTTCACCCACAGCAGTGGTCTTCACTCCACTGGCACACTTGGACACGTTGACAAACTCGGCCTTGGTTGCAGCCAAGGTGAATGCAGCAGCCACCTTATTATCGCACTTGTCAGCAGCGAAAGCAAGAGCAATGGACTTGGCGGTCACGCGGGCGAGAGCAAGTCCGTAGCACTTGCTGAACGCCTGAGCAGATGCAGCGGAGTTGCCCTTCACGCAAGCAGCGACGCGCACGGCAACGCTTGCATCAGCGACGATTGTCACAAGTGTCTTGGAGAATGAAGCAGCGGTTGCGACAGCGGCGTTACCGCAGTTCTTGCAGCCAGCGATAGCCTTGGCGAATGCGCTTGCGAATGCAGCAGCGTTTGCCTTAGCCCATGCAGTTGCAGCAGCGGACGCCTTAGCACAGCCAACACCTTCACCAGTGGAAATGCAGATTGCGGACGCTTTGGCAATAGCAGCAGCGAACGCAGCTGCGAATCCTTCTTCGACAGCCCCAGCGACAGCAAGGGCTTTGCCGCCATCGCATGCAATGGCAACAGCCTTTGCTGTGGTGCCAATTACTGTGTCAACGGAGAAGGTGAACGCTTTGCTGGAGCTCTTAGCAACGCAGAGCACAGAGCTGAAGGATCCAGATGGCTGCACAGGTGGTAAGTCGTTCAAGAAGGAATCTCAGATTTATCAATAAAGTTAGCATTAAAGCCACACCTTTCCCTTTGGTGGTGCAACTGGCTTTGGCTCTGGCTTTTCGACGGGCTTAACAACCGGCTTAGGTGGGGGAACTGGCTTGACTGGCTTAGGGGGGACAACTGGCTTCACTGGCTTGTCAACAGGCTTCTTGCCAGTCACCTTGACGAAAGTGAATGCGCCGCTGAATTTCTTGACGAACTTCTTGTTACCTTTCTTAAAGAAGGTCTTTTTCTTGAAGGTCTTCTTCTTGACGATCTTCCTTGGTTTCTTGCCTCCCTTCCTACCCTTCTTGCCTCCCTTCTTACCCTTCTTGCCACCCTTCTTAGGCTTCTTAAAGAACTTCTTCAACTTAAAGCCCTTGAACTTCTTCCCGAGCAGCGCGCGCTCACTGGACACGAGGGTCTCATCGAAAAGAGCAGCGCTTGCTACGTCACCCATTGATGCAGACAGCTCCGAACCCTGGTAAGCTATCTCGCCGAGAACTTGAGGTGCCATGCACCCGACAGCTCCAACAAGGAGCAATAGAACCGCACGCATCATCCTGGAGACAGCACGTTGTCAGTTCCCTGAATAACGGAGGGTTGCTCAAACTTGATGCCGTTCAATCGTTTAGATGAAGCCACTCACCTTGCAAAGTTTGAACCGGAAAAGAGGTAGAACAGCGTTAACCAAGTCAATGCTAAATCAACGCACGGTTCAAGCCGGATGAAGGTAAGCCACACCACCGAGGGTTTATATTCTGTACGCATCCAAGCCTGAGCACTGAAAACACGTTACGTTGCAGATCTTCAAGGTGCCTTGAATCCAACCCTCGATGTCTCGCGTTCGTATGCGTCACTGGCGCATTCAAACGGTGCACCATTGCCTCTCACCGCGGCGAAGGATTTCGACACACATGGCAGGCCCCGTGATGCTTGGCCTCACCTTCCCGTCGAGATGCCTACCATGCTGTTGCGAACTCTAGTGGTTCTGATTAACACCAAGGTGCGGGTTCCGAGTAGTAGCCCTCGAGCGTACATCAAAAGTCAGTGTCGATGCATCGTGAAGAGCTCTGCGGCTTTGTTGTTAACTCGCAGGTGTGTCGCGCTTAGTCCAGCATCGCGTTACCGCATCTGCACCATGCCTGCTAGGCAATCGATCGCTTGACTGTGATCCCTCTGACGGGAATGCTTTGCAGCCTGTCCTTAGGAGATGACGAATTTTTCTGCGCCTGTTTTGTGAGACGCAGAAGTCAGGGGCCGCAATTATGCACACTAACAGAAACCTTGGAGGGGGAGTTATCGCACTTCGCATCACCGGGCGCAAGATAGGCACAAAGATTCTAATGTAACAAAGATTCTCACCTGATGGGTACTTTGCCACAACCAACGCTCCCCGTTCTCACGCGTGGTCGAACCGTTTGTTGCAAATTTGCTGTATATCACGAGCAGCGCGTTGTGGAACTTCAACGTCAATACATGTAGTTAAACGTGCGACGCAATCAAAATGTTGCTCCTCTGATATACCGGATTCTTTTCCCCCAACTTCGCATTTAGCGTTCTCTGAGAAACTCCAACTCTAAAACAGGTGCACATTCCCCATGGTGTATGAATGAAATACGTTCTTTTCCAGGCCGTAGCAAGGCATTGCGACAAATGCACATAATTCTTCTTCACACTCTCCTCCCGCTGCCCTTGAATTAGTTTCGTAATATTCTAATCAATGCCCTTGTGGGATTAACGGCCATTCACAAGAGGGTTTTCAACCACAAAGACTTGCAGCTGAAGCTGGATCTTGGTCTGTAGACGTCTCTTCTGGGGGTTGCTGTATCAAAGACGGAACGGTAGAACATTAAGCATGCATTAGTTCCGGGCACATCGGGGAGGTCCGTTTGTGTGTTTGTTTGTTGTATGCCTGTTGAGCGTTACGAAAGGACACACAAAGGTCCTGTTGATTCATGACGGGCATGGTCGCCCGATAACCTGCTCTTCAGACCTCTCCAAGTGATTTCCTGACGCTTGAAACTCGGTCCTGGTTGCCGCGTCGTTTGTTGTTGTGTATGCGGGCGAGCCGTGTGTACGGTGGCATCGTCTTGATGAGCATTGCGAGGTCGCTGCTGCCCCTCCATCGCCACAGTGAGATGTTTGAATTATAGCATAAACAGTTGTTTGGCTTGACATTGTTCTTTCTTGCGATAGTTTCGCTGCTTGCAAAGCCGGGATTCTACGCTTACAAGTCAGTATTTCGATTTGAAATCAATGTTAACCTGCTGACGATACGAAATGAGAGTGTGAAGGAAATGGTACAATAACCCAGGTCGAATGCACCTGCCTCTTCCCGTGCATATGTTGTCGTACAGCTTGGCCGATTACTCCACGCTTACGTTGCCAGCATGGATAGTAGATGTTGTGACCAAACGAATCGCATGGCCTGTTCCTTTCTCCAGAGCTCCAGGAACAATGTAAGCAAATCTTTTGAGTTCACTTCAATCTTAGTCTTCTTGCTTGACGAAATCGTGGTTGGAAAGGACAGCGCTTAATACTGCGCTTTGTAGTGCTCTCTAGAGAAGAATCTGCAAGCTGAAACCT
This sequence comes from Smithsoniella earleae, assembly GCA_032356285.1. Lineage (NCBI taxonomy): Eukaryota > Viridiplantae > Chlorophyta > Ulvophyceae > Smithsoniella > Smithsoniella earleae. The sequence goes on from JAULKQ010004089.1 coordinate 7,177, forward strand.
GCTTTGATCGAGAACTACGGCTACTTCTGGTTTCATCGTTTAGGATTCTTAAATGCCGGGAAAGGTAAATGGTTGCGGTGTATCTTGGTAGCACAAGGCTCTGGCAACGATGTTTGTCAAAATGTTGTCATGTCGCTGCGATATGTACAACATTAGATTTCTCCCGAACAAGCGATCTTTTGCAGCACTTCTTGGCTAGATGGAGTTGTTAGATAGTCTTAATACGAGGGTTTGATGGACCTAAACTGGCGTGGCCTGGTCAGCAGGTTTAAATTTTCGAATTTATCCCAGATGTTTGAGGGTGACTACTGTACGTCGAATGCCGGTGTGATTCGTCAGAGATGTTCTCCTGCGACGTTGCTACACACGAAGTAATACTAGTATTGTCTATGGCACTAGATATGCCCTTTGTTGAGAGCTTGGATATCGTACCAATGCAAGATAGTAAATCAGGGAAGTACTTCTCTAGCTCACTTCGCGTTTAGATACATGGACACTACCTATCTTGTACATCTTGTCAAGCTTGCAATGTGCCTGGAGAAGGTCAATGGTTAGAAAGAATATGTCATAAGTAAATATGAGCGTTATGCCTTTCAACTGCTTCTCGTTCGACATCCGCCATAAGAGCAAAGAGGAATGAGAACAGCAAGTTTATTTCGTTATCTTGCTGTGTTGAGTGATGGAAAAGCGCCGAGCCCTTTCGGGTTTAAGTGATTATTGATCTTCAATCGTCGCATACATAGTGGCTCATGGATGTTACATTTCACCTTACAACATGCTGATCGCAGTGTTATATTTCGTCCTGATTTGTGCAGTTGCTCTGGATGTCGACGCAGAGTAAACAGATTCAATATACCGCTGACTGACATTCTGAAGCGTCGTTTGTGTTCGATATCTGCTGTGCAGGAGCTCTGGCTACAGGTATGTCCAGCTCAACTTGACCAAGAACGACAGTCTCGTAACAGCTGGAATGTTAACGCTGTGCCTCGATGCTTCGATGTCTTGTCAGGAAGGCTGCTGAACGTTGTCCTCCACGCCGTTTGGTAGAGCTCATCCGCGGTGAGAACTGTTTATCAGCTTGGTCCATCGATGATATTGTAGATTCGTCGAACCGGAATGGTCGCTGCAGGTCTATTTCGGCAAGTTCACACGCATTATGTTGGAGAAAGAGCTCCTGAGGACTTGATTGATCTTCTGGATTAGATGAGCAGCAGCATCGGGTGTAGAGGCAGAGCATTGAAGATCTATCATGAACTTGGGTGACTGTGCGTCAAGGATTCAGAGTTGGGACTCTGCAGATACAACGCTTTAATGAAACATCTGTGCGTAAAAACTGAGGGTTATCAATATTTCTTTCGTGCATCATGTTTCTAAGCATGAGTGGCACAGGCGGGCATGTTATTATGACATGATGCTCGGAATCTGTAAAACGTAGCAGAGACCTGATCTTTCTGGAGTTGCCTAGTGCGACTGTCCAAAGTACACTGATTTTTTAATGACAGCAGATCTCTCGTTCTGTATGATAGACTACTGTTTTGACCATGATTTTCTTTATTACATGGATTTCATCAAACGAACTTAGGATATTGAGGCCTAATCTACACTGCAACTTGATCATTGGGTGGCTAGCATGGAACGTGAGGAATGCTTCCGCACATGGCTGAAGCTAAGTTCTTGGTTATCAGAGAAAGTGGGGATGCAATTGAATTGTCATTGACCAATGCTGAGGCTCATTTTGTAAGCACTCAGGGTTGCTGCAAGCAAGCCACTGGCAAAGTTACTGCTCAATTCCCATCAATTAGAAGCAGTGTGGCAAGCTATCTGCCTGTGATCTGCAACACCAGATAACGTGATCTCTATAATTACAATGGATTTGCCATGTGAACATGACTGTTCTGTAATTTGTGATAGCATTTGAACGCAGGAAAGCGGCTATGTTGTGTCTGATCCCTGTGACAGTTATACTCAGTAAGCTTACGCAGGAAAGTTGATCCTTGTCTTTTGTATTTGAGAGTGTGCTGTGAAGCGACCTAAGACATGACAGTTCAAAAGATGGCTCCTGAGTGGAGTTCACCAAGATAAATGGCTGGTCACACTAAATGACTGTGTGTAAGGAGGATAGTGATAGGTCTGTACACAGATATTGAGGATATGTGAACATTATGTGCTTAGTGCAGTCACGTGAGAACTTGCATCCAGAGATGTATTGTGACATATTCTTTGTACTCTACCAACTGTGTTTCAACCCCATGTGTCCAGCACTTGTTGCAGCAGACATATCCGTCTGTCCACCTCTGCTTCATACTCTTGAAGAAGTAGGTCTGCCACTACAATGACCATATTGTGTAACAACAATTGCTGGTGACTGAGCTCCTTGAACTCCTAGTCCTAATAGATCCGATTAACTTTAGATCAATAATGCATCCATTGTTCACATATTTACGCACTGTCCACATAAAGCAGCCCATATTTTTAAACAGAGTTGATTGCAACATTAAGATACCATTCTCATGATTTGGATAGAAACATTATGAGTAATAGCCAGCATTCTTGCAGCAGAGCTAACTCCCAATTACCTTGGTTCGACTCGCATAGCAGAGTTGTACACAAATGTTGATAAGCATCAAGGGATGAACGTGACTTGGCATAGTTCACAGTAACTGATATGGATCAGCCTTAGCTGATGTTACAGATATGCAGTTAGTTACCTAGCACCCTAGAAGTGGTACTGTACAATGTACATCTTTACGTAATACTACTCAAGGGCAGTAAGAATCCCATGACATACATTCAGGGTGTCTTTGAAACTGTGCTCATATAAGCACACAAGTGCCTTTCTTAGAGTATCCGCACAGTGACATCCCGTTGTAAATGGGCTACTGTTGTAACGGATATATGACTTGATTGAATGTACCAGGAGAGCGGAGCATTATCGCTTCACTCAAAGGTGAGTAACAAAATATCCCTGGAGTGCATTTGTCTCAGTGAGTGATCCTCAAAATGATGAGTGTTACTGATCTGCAAAACACTGTTTCAGGGCCTATGTCGACACGTGATCCAGACTCCCAGTACCTCTTTATGGACTATAGGCTTGCAAGCACTCAAGATGTGTTGTTACAAGAGCTCTATTAACCAAGCCCAATGTAACAAATGCCAGCGAGTACATATCATCTCACATATTTCATGCAGTGGAGTCCTCCATATGATACACAGATACCTCTTGAAAAATGACAAACATCTATGGAAGATGTTTGTGATTCTCTCGTGCATTGTGAGAGGTTCGGCCACTTCAAGGCTGATTAAGTAGAAACATTGTGACTAGGGTTGTAGACTTGTTGACTCGTTGTAGTACTTTCTCCCCGATTGAACTTGTTGAAATTATTATTTTGATCTTTGATAGAGTGCTTTACACCAATTCCATTTAACACGTCTACACTCATGTAACAGAATTGAGATCGTTCCCAGGTGAAGATGTGATCCGAGTTCTATGCGTAAACGATAGCCAGATACAAGTTACAGGACTGGGTGCATGTCTTTGGCTTCACAAAGGATAATGGGATGTATGTCAGTGGCTTGAGTTGATTCAAGGATGAACTTGATGAGTACAGGGAAGGTTATCAGATATTTGTGTTGTCTATACAGCACTAGCTACCTTGCACAACTTTACACAGGATTCTGTCACTCAGTCAGGAAGCTAAGTCACTCTCAAACCACAAGTAGGCTAGTGTCAGACATACTCACTGTATCAATTGTCACAAAAACTTTATACTTAGTTCAGGAATTTTAGGATACGTGCAACTAACAAATGATCAGGCTTTCACTATCAACTCTCTTCATTCAGTCTAACATTGCACTTCACTTATATCTGAAACTTCTACATTCATCTAGAGTGTTCTACACAGTCCTGGAGACTTGTACACTCTTCTGCCACACTCTGGACACATCTGATCGTGTAAACGATGTTTACATCGCATGTCACACACAATCTAACAATTTGTCACTTTATTTAGTTCCACTCTAATAGGCCAGCATTCAAACTTTCAAGAGTACAGAAGAAATAACGAGGTGCTTGGTCTGAAAAGGCCTGACCTTAGCATCTTGGGCCTTTCAACAACATGCACAGCCTGGTTACTTAAGCAGCCTTTTGTGTTCCAGAAAGTGGGTGCAAGTAGATTAGGCAATAGGCATTCAAGAAATTATCCGGTTGGTTGCTTCCTGTGCAGAGGCCAAGTGATGTCCACGTGTACATTTGTTCAAGACTGTTGAACTAGTCTTGTAATCCAGTGAACATCAACATGCTGCTGTATTACACCGATATCTGTTTTCAAAGCCATACCCACCATCTAGTTACCAATCATGAGACAAGAATATATCATTCGTTTCATGTACTGTGAACATGCGTGACAGATACAGCTGTAACTTGCCTGGATGAAACATATACACTTCAAATTCAGAGAGATCATGAAACAGGCTTTGGCAGGCTGTGGAACTTCAGTCAACTATCAGACAACTTCAGCGCACACATATCCAATGGTTTAACAACATCCATGACCTATTGGTTGTATGCTCTTGGAAGCTTGGCAGAATCCAGTTCTCAAGCTGCACATAAGCACAGTGGAGACCAACTCGCAGAAACCAAGTTGCAAATGTTAGTTTATGCTGCAATATCATCTGTTCCAGGCTCATGCACACCCCAATGGATGGCTACTACAATGACCTGGCGAATACGCTCGTGTGTAACTCACTAATCTCGGATGATTTGACACCAAAACCACTGTTTTCAACCAGAAAATAAGGGATGATTGATCACCATGAACACTTGGTGAGTATGAATACTCACCAAATGTATGTGATACCACAGTGTCTTTTTCACTGGTTGTTCTGTAATTCAATGGTTACAAGGCAACTCGCAGTTCTGAAACTTCACGCAGAAGGAAAATGTAGTTACAAACAGTGAACCAAGTGCACAAACCAGTGTTACATTCCCCCAGATGCGTCATCAGCTAGGTGGAAATGCTGCGTGAAAGCAAAGGTACCACCTATCATATAACTACAGGAGGCTGCACATCAGGAGTTGGAAGTGTCATGGAATAACAAAGAAGTATTTAATCAACATGTGACTCCCTAGTACCCTGATGCAAAGGAATAAAGGATTACACATACTTTTTCACAGTCCGAGGGTGCACAAAGTAGTTACTGGAATATTAGACATAGTTGCCTAGACGGTGCGTGAACAGAGGATGTCTGTAGCTTGTGATGGGAATGGGTCTTTCCCAAACCAACTCTGGATGAATTGTCCAAAGATCTTGCATTGTGGTGAAGTGTATTCTCGAGTTGACTGCATCTGTGATGAACAATTTTCTGTATGCACTTGTCCCAGCTACTTTCGCAATAGCAGAGGGAATCCCATCTGAGCCATTGTTACCGTTCCTTGTTTACTGTGCTGAACACAGGGCCACACTGAGGGTGTTTACGCCTTTGAAACAGGGTACTGAAATTCTCAATTTAAGTCAGAGTGTACAACTTGTCTCCTTTCAGTATCAACAAGCAGCTAACCGTACACACAATTGCAATCCAAGGTGAGGTGTTCCATACCAACGCGCATCATTTGCGATAATGATGATTGACCAGATGAGAAAGCGACTGTAACTCGCACCGGAGGGCTAATATAAAACGCTTGAGCAATTCTACTCTTAGGAGCTCACTTGACACAACCAGAGTTAGGACAGACAAGCTATATCCAATTTTGTTTGTCGAAGCATCATAAGTATGTATTAAGGTAATAGTACAATTTGAGATACGAGAGTTAACACTGTGACTTTCATCGACCCAGTGTCCTTCTGGCGGCATATCGGTAGTGGGACCTGCACCTAGGGCTAGGCGATCAGCGTATATCTTTCCTAGCTTATTGTGAGCATGAGACTCAGAATATGGTATTGGTTCTAGTCCAAGTACCTTGAGTGGTGCCGTTCGGAAGTCTGGTGGTGTTCGGACGGTGTTTAAACGGTGCGTGCGCTACAGATTAAGGCTGGGCTCACGGCTGATCCTCTAAATCATGAATAATCAAAATTGCGATCATAATTTTAAATGCGAGTTTGCCGCATCCAGGGTCTGAATTTGCACTAGATTTTCAAGACGAGGAGTCTCTGTTGATGCGCCATTGGGCTGAACACACATGCAGAACACGATACAGAATAAGAACGGGCCGCTAGTCGCGCAACTGGAGCTCCTACTGAGAATTGTGTTCGGAGCTAGGCCGTTAAAGTGGTTCCTGAGGTACTAGGCAGCAGAGCGCAGAGCTTCTTCAGTGCAAGCCGCAAGCGAGCACGCAATAGTGGTATGTAGCACACGCGAGAACCGAATGATCGTCAAGGAGGAACTACAGAGAACTGAAATCAACAAATGTGGCGAAGGAACAAGCGTGCACGTAATGACAAACGCGAGGACCAGCATGCTGGAACAAGAAGACGGGAGTGCTCATGCGTGCGCCTGTTTGGATAGTTATGGAGTCTCAGGTCCGTTAGTTTTGCAGGATATTTGAAAGTTAGGGTTATGTGATGTACACCGAGCGAGAAAAAGCCACAAAATGCTACTACTGTGCGATAACAGACCCTCAAAAACAAGCATCCACATAAATGCTGGTAGATTAAATCATTGTTTTTTAAAATGACGCGCATCAGACTGACCGACTAAATGTTCCGGTGCGCCACCAGTTATCAACGCCTTCGTGGTAAGGCGCTCAGCTAAACTACCTGTATTAACAGTAGGTTTAGTTCCAGTAGAGGGTCTTTCGCAACCAGAGGAGTGGCTTGTGTCATCTCTGGATCAGCGCAACGCGAACACAGGCTTTTACGGATCAAATTATTCTTGTTCATCATTCTTTCCGCGCCACCATCGATGCAACAACAGAGTCTCTCACTAAGTGAACAGTCTTGGCCAGAATGTTTCGGAATTCTCAGCCTCATCGAGCATCACTTGATTTGTTCGGGAGAGCGCCTCTGCTAAACGGGCACAACCAGCGGCAGTGGAAGCATACTTAGAGTGACTCAATTTTTGCTGACATCTGGCTGGTGTATTTACACTTTGGAACCAGCCTTGTGCAGCTGGGAGTGAGGGCTTCGTCCTGGCCCTTATCGATTCTAACATGTCTTCCTTCCCCGGAAAACCAACTTCAAACATGACATTGTTGAAGTTTTTGACAGAGCACACGGGTAGTGGCAGGGCGCTTGGAGCACGCACAAAGGACAGATGATGACCAGCGCAGGACTCTTTCCCAGTCTCTCCGTCCAAACTCAGTCACGTAAGTAGTGCTACAGTACAAGCGGAATATGGATCTGCATCCAATGAGTTGAGAGAAATGATTCCCGGGCGGTGTACACGTTAGCGAGCAACCTCAGTTCACATCCCTGGTGCGATCTCAGCCCAAGCAGTGGTACCTTCCTGTTTCTTCCCCGAAGTTTACATCATTCTAACAAGAAGCGCAATCAATGCAGCTTCCGTCGGTGCTCATTTGGGTCCGCTGCACCAGAAATAGGAAGCGTGTCAGACACATCCGACCGCCATTGGCTTGCAGGAAACATGCAGATATAGCGGTCAGATTCTCCATGGCAAGACTAGCCCGATTAGTTAACTGAGTCTTTGTACAACGAAGAGAGTATTAGAGGAGTTCCAGGCTTGTACGGACGCAAACCACAGATGTGATTGTAAGTCACTGTTTCAGCAGTTTCGGCCCTGCAAATCGCGAGCCTTCCTAATTCAATCATCGCATCAACTCTGGTCATTCGCTCAAGGAATAGTTCAGGTTTGAGACGACAGTGAGATTCTGCCAGGTCACTAATGTGGAAACTGGAAAACAGTGTGGCTGGCTTATTGCAACCAACACAACGCTTTGGCTGATGATAAGTATTAAATTCGAATAGTGTTTCTTTGTTTTCGAGCAGGCGTAGCCCTACCCATGGTGCACGAGAAATAGCTTGAATACCAGTACTGTTAGCTGTTGTGGGTTATCATTAAGCACTTGAAATTAACGAGTAGTCATTTAGTTCGTAAGTCAGATAGGGGTTGGTTTTCAGTGCTTGTAATCGCTTTACATATCATTGGAGAAGCAAGCATCTGTACTCGCTGAATTTCCGATTGCAAGGAGGCACATGAATACGCACAGTGAGTCTTGCTCACTGTGTGTAATGCTGTCTTGAGTGTTCACTGGATCTGTTGTGCTCTGTAACATTTTACTACTCCATGACAAGGTACACCGTAATATGGCGCCAGAATGTGGTGGCTGCGAACAAGCACCCGAAGAATTCGACACGTGAAACACTTCTAGGAACAAAGTTACCGAGCCAAGTTTTTAGATTGGTTAATAATTGATACATCTTATCCA
>JAULKQ010004100.1:0-15549 GCA_032356285.1 Smithsoniella earleae
ACTGTGACACTACTTTTTGTAACTTCTCTGAAGTAAATCTTCTGCAAGCTGTAACACATCTGAACTGAGTTAACACATACTTTTGAATAAACTATGATAGTTGTGTGGAAGGTAGTTAAGACGAGAGTTGTGGAATTGGTTCAAAGCACAATGATTGTGTGGTATTGGCATGGATGCTCAACGACGCTTCCATTCAATTCATCCGTGAGAACACTTTGAAGGATTCGGTAGTAACGTGTTTTTACATAGGAATAGAAAAACGACCGTTGAAGAACGTTTCACCCCGCGATGGGAATTTCAATCATGCTTTTATACATAAGGAAAAGTTTCCACTCAACATTCATTGAAGACCTTAAATCAAATGGCCTGAAAAATTGGAAAATTTATTTTGCAGCCCGCGCGTACTCTGCAGGTGGGCATGCTTTCCCATCCATCAAATCTTCGAGAGCTGCAAAGGATTCCTGGGACCCTCCGCAAGGCCCGTATACCTGTAGCACTAGCACTATTGATGTCTCAAGTTAGATTGATCAACGCCGTGCCTTGTTTCATGAATGTTTGTTCACAGCCACCTACTTATCGGCATGCCCTGCTTTTCCTCTTGCCGAGCCACAGAAGAATACACGGTGCAGTGCTCAGGACCGTGGGGGAAGAAAATTTGCAACTACTTTCAAGTGGAAAATCAGATGGGTCGGCAACGTTCAGGCATGTAACGTACACTCTTGTTGTCCATAGCGATCCACTCCGACTTGTTTGCCGGCTCGCGAATCGCGTTGGCTTGTGATGTCTGGCTTACAATGTCTTTCACGTTGTACATGGACCAGAACGAGAGTGCAACGACGAGAAGGATGCTTCCAACCTCGAAATAAACGTCAATCAGCTTCCCTGTCTGCGGGTTTCCAGTTACGGGGCTCACGTTGGAATCGATCACGGGGCTTTCTTCAACTACTTCAGCTGGTACTTCCTGTGGGTCTTGAGGAGCAGCTGCTCGTGCGATCACTCCTCGACGAAGTGCTGGTGCTTTGAAGGTGAATCTGCTGGCGTTGACACTGCGAACTGTATTCATCTGCATAGCGGTCAACAGGGTTAGCGTCAACAATGTCACATGTCGAGGTGTGAATACGACGAGCCTAGCGACATTGCTCCAATTGCAACATAGTTCAAACAGAACACGTAGAAGTTGGCGAGAAGACCAGTAAAGTTCCAACGTAGTCAAGCACCACTATGCGGCTGTTGGATTGTGTATCAAACGTTTCGGTTGACGGGAGTTACCGATACACTGGGACGAGCTCAGGCAACATTTCACATACTTGAAACTATCAAACTCGTCAAGATAATGTGTTTCGTGCATCTTTGCGTCCGATTCGATAGATGCTCCAGACTGGCGTACTTGATCTGAGGGTATCGATAAGATGTGGGGGCTCAAGCGAAATTATACATACGTACAATAAAAACGCTTGTAATTGATAAAGTAATAAGAGATAGCTGATAAGAAGCGGCGAAACTTACCTTAACTGTTCTCTGTGACTTTCTTGAACTTTTCCAAATGCCGGAATGTATTCGAACAGCGACTTGATGCGGGCTCAACTCGAACGCTCGTAATCCCTGATACACTGCTTAGCTCGGCTTTTTTATACCAGTTTCACATAGGCGCCCTGCAAGCCAATAGCGTTTTCTTGAGTTGAGGCAAACGTCTCGGATCCGTGACGATCAAAGCGCGTTATTGCGGAATCCGACTCATCAGTCAGTGCACCAAGAACTTGATAGCACCTTCGCCACATCGTACTCTAGTAAGGCTACTCAGGTACAGCAACGTAGGACAGTATCAGCTCCAATCGGAGTGGCATAATCGAGCTACCATTTCCTTAGTATGGCCTAATGCGAATAACATATAGCCGCAATAGGACTCTGAGAAAGAACTAATCGTTCCGGAAGTCAAGGTTGCTCAAAGCATGCATAAATTGCCATGCGAAGAAAGTCAGTATCTTGGACAAGACAACGCGATTAGTTTGCCTCAAAACCTGTTATGGCACCTATAGACAGGGGACACCTCAGAACTTATCACCACAATCAATTGATTGCATTGCCGTTCGGAGTTACAGGTCGAATTAGTCAGTCTGCCACTGCAGCAGGCCTTCTATACCTCCCATTCTCTATGTACACAATGATGTGGTAACACAGTTCTAAGCAGATTCACTCAAATATTATCATGAACCGGGGTATGATAGACCAGGTGAAACCTGCAAGTGAAAGGAGAGCCGTTTGTCCCATGCCGGGGCGCCGATTCAGAGCACCTCAGGTGAGGAGTAGAAAGCATAATGTCACTCCAAGCAACGAGTTAAGATCAGAATCATACTTTAATGTTTCTTTTTCTGATACAGGTACATCGTGCACTGATGCATAAGCGCTTGAACGGTGTTCAAGCGTTCTCTCAGATGCAAGAGCGGAACGAACTATTGGACACAGGTGGTGAATTCAGGCGTAAAGCTCTATTATGGTGAGTTTATTTACATCCATTTCTATGTTATTGATATCCATTTGAACCTACTGCTTAATCAACTCGACGTTTTGTTTACTTGTAGGTGGCCAGACGGAGCCCCACGAAGTGTCATGATAGTTAAGAAGCGTAATGATGTAGAGGCTTCCCAAATGATGAAGCTTATATCAGAATGGTATGCACTCGTCATACTCGGATTCATAGTTTGTCCGTATGCTCACTTAGTTGTGGAGAGCACGAGGAGTAGTAGCATTCGACATGAGCAGCTTTGAATCGACTGCTTTAACCCAGTCCTTCCTACTCATTATTCTGCGAAAAAGTCACTGGAGATTAATAAAATTGTTTGCGTGCGCAGGTTGATTGCGCATGGGTTGAATGTATTTGTGGAGGAAGCTGTCCAGGACGAGTTTCCCGAATTACACGTCTGGAATTCAGACAAAGGTGAGCCATGCAAAAATTTGAGAGGGCATACAGTCATTCAGAATCTGAATTTCTTTGCAACATCCTGATCTACCCAGCTGACTTTCAAGTCTAGTTTTACGAGTACTGTTATCCCGCTCTTCGCGGCCCTGAATCCACAAATAGGTTGTGACACGCCCTGAATAGTGTAACCTTAGTTCATACGACCGTTGGTAGGATAACCTGGTCCTAACACGAGTTGAACGTCTTTCGCGGCACTCTTAAACTCAACGATACAAATGCGCGTGCTCCACCTAATCCTGTGGACGTCGATTAATGTTTGCAGAAATACCAGATTTTTGCGTAACACTAGGTGGAGATGGGACGGTCCTGCATACAGCGAGTCTCTTCCAGAAGGGGGCACCATTGCCTCCCGTGGTTGCGTTCGCCATGGGCACTCTTGGATTTCTCACTCCATTTGAGGCCTACAATTTTGAACCACTGCTATCCAGGTATCTATAAATGCGTCTCGAAGACAAATCCAGCGTAGTAACTCTCAAAAACGAGCGTTCCCACAATTTTAGCGTAGCTTCTTTTTTTGCAGGGTAATACGCTCCAACGAGCAAGCCGTATTTTGTACACTTCGAACCCAGATTTCAGGCGAAGTTTTCGCAAAGGGAGAGCACGTGGAAACGCACCACGCCTTTAATGAGGCGTGCATTGACAGAGGTGCAGCTATGAACTTCCTTAGCATGGAGGCGTACATTGACGGGTTTTACCTCACAAACATTCAGGTATTCTCTCTCCCAATTAGAGTCCGGGAGAATCCACTCCATTCTCGCATATCAGAGTTCAAGTGCCGGGTAGCTGTCGACAACACAAATTCAAATGCAGGGCGATGGTTTGATCATTGCAACTCCATCTGGGTCGACGGCGTACAGCATGAGCGCAGGTCCGGTGTGCATCATGGCCCTTGGAATACGTCCGTTTCAATGCGAGCACTGCTGCGCGTATACAAACACTTTGCCTGTTACTCAGTCCACAGACAAAAAGATGGGACACTTTTTCTCTATACTGAACAGCGTTACGTGATTCAGGTGGTCCAATGGTAGCTCCAAGCGTCCCTTGCTTAATTCTGACGCCCATTGCGCCACATTCTCTATCATTCAGGTGAGATTCAGCATGGTATCAACTCGCAGAGCACGAAAATCCAACCTAAAAGCAGTTGTTGATGTGCAGGCCAATCGTTGTCGCTGAAACATCCGACATTGTGATACACGTGCCAGAAGATGCGCCAGCCAGCTCGGACTTCGCTGCTAGGTATGAGTCACCCGCTGACACCTAGTTTGCAAACTAGCAATGTATCAGCCTTCTAACAGCAGTTAGAAACTTGCACTCCGGTTTGCAGAGTTTCGTTCGATGGGCGTAACACAGTCTTCATGAAGGCAGGGGACAGTGTACGTCTACGCATAGCGCGGTGGCCGTTGCCAATGATTACTGCCGACACGATGGACCGAGACTGGTTTGTCAGCATCACAGAGAAACTCATGTGGAACGCTCAGATAAAAAAGACCCGGCAACTCCCGGACCCAGTGCCAACCGCAACTGCACTGTGCGCTCCCAAATTTTGCATCTGCACGGACGTTGCCCAAACTACGCCCAAAAACATGTTTCACATGGGAAAAAATTTGCACCCTATATTTCGGATGAATGTAAACGGGATCAATTTTGGTCTATGGGTGTGTGTGTTCCCACAACTCATCTGTTTCCACAGCTGTTTCCACAAAATATTCTCAATACCCCAGTCTTCCACTTCGAAGGCCTACACTCCAGGAGGCGTACACATATTTGCATGACTTGCTATTACTAGCCGCAAATAGCAACACGTAACTTTGAAGCTGCTATGGTGGCACAGTAGCAGTAGCTAGCCACTGTAGAGAGTCCCAGGTAGTAGAGAACTGCCAGTCCCCTTCATTCTGGGCTCACCAATCCCTTGCTAGATAGCAGACACATACGAGGGGTTATCCTAGTGGCTAGGCTCCTGTTGGCCACCCATGCATATTAGTACCTACCCTCTGTAACTCGGATGCTATGCTATGATGGGCTATGCAGAAGAGCTGTTCAGCCAGGCCAATATCACGCTGTAGAACTGAACATCTGTCGCCTAGTGATGGTTGACTGAGTTGACAGCCTGTAGTGTGCACGTTTGGGTTTTGCTATGGAACCATCCAAAAAGGGTTGCTGAGAGGTCAATGTGGAACTATACTGGAGATCATGTGTCTGCTTGTGATCAGGTTTCCGCATTTTTATTCACAGTACTTTCGGCGATGTTTCTGTCGAGTATGGGATGCCAGTAGACACCGTGTCTCACTGGAGGACTCTGAGTAACTGGAGTTCTCACAGACACACTTCCAATCTGCTCGCTGTATGCACCTGCTTTCTTTCCAACCAGCTCCAAGTTCAGAATGAGCAGTAACCAGTACCAGAGCTACACTTCCACGGTCTCTGGACGGTTTCTTACTTGTTGCAGCATTGCACGTTCGAAAACCGTAGTATTTGCATGAGCGGTTACTAGGGGCCTGTGTGGCAGATTAGGGTGCTTATCTGTGGATATTAGGGTTTCACTACGGTGACCACATATACTGTAAGAACACTATACTCTCTCGCAAAGAACCCACTCGTATCTTAGAAGGCTTGACATCAAGTGACCTACTTGTATTGTGGAGCCGCTGCTTTCCTGACCTGCAGCCCAAGCTGGGAGCAGCGCAAGACTCAGAGCTGCCATACAGCTCTTATTTATCATGACCTTCGTCCGTCGAGAGTAGATCTCATGCATCTACAGAGTGGTTTCAGGGGCCTAGCCAATCTGCTAGGCCAGGCCATGGATCGGATATGACAGTATGCGTCACCTCCAATACAATGGAGTGCAACGGGGGGTGGTGAAGGATACCTTGGTTTCATTTATCACTGGTAAATCCCTTTGATATTCTAACGCTATAGACCAGAAGCGATCAAAGGCGTACCATTATTTCACTTATGGAAGCAAGGTTGATGACTGTAATCGAGTATCCCGTAGTTATCCATGTTGCTGCCATAGTGCTGGTTAACAAAGTGAAATCCCTGAAAACTTTCAATGCGGCATCAGGTGATTTGAACACGAGAGAGCTTGCTGGTGTTCAAATTTTCGTGAACCAAAATTCTTCTTGCTCATGTAGCCAATGTGTCAAGGGATCTGATGCCTTCTTCGTACATGACCACTCAACTTTCATTGTGTACGATTGACAAAATAGTGTTCAAGTCAGCACAGATCTCGAGCCGATGACTGTCGGTACCCTCACAACTGACCACCACGAGGCCGTCTAAGTGCTAACGTGTTGTGTGACCAGACCCGTGATTGGTATCATAATGAACTGAATGGTATTTCTAGTAACTTTTTCGATGGGATAGGGTGTATACCATTGACAGGATTCTCAAACTCAGGAGGGCAGCTTAATGTCCCTCGCCACTAGATTTGGTTACTAGCTATAGCTTGACTGCTGCATATTAATCAGGAAGGCACAGTATCAGTATTAGTATCTCAACATCACATATTTAGCGTTTCATATTCAAGATTGGCCATTCAATGTCTGTCAGTGGATATGTATCCCTTGATCCTGGTTTGTCGAATGCCTGAAAAGTGAAATTCCTGTCTTTTCATTCACAAATAGACACTGCATGCTTCGATGTGTCATCCTTGAACCCAGTTTACAGATAAGTTTCAACTGTGTTAGATTGATGGAGATCTACGTTCTTGATTGCTCCTGAGCCAAACCTTGACCGAAAAACAGGCGGCTACGAAATATTACGTTTCTGCGACTCACAGGATCTGGAACTATGTCCAGATCAGTGTCAAGAAGCAGCCCATACTTGCCAGGTTAACCTTGTTTGCTGATTACTTAGAGCTTCGCTAGGATCAGAAGCTTTCTGAAGTACTGGGCAATTTTTTTTTGTCTGCAGTTTCCATGTATGGATTGTGGGTGTTAGCCACCATTTAGCCACCATTTTTTCATCCAGCTCACTCATGGATCGTTTGTGCAGTGATGTTCTCAGCGTCGACGGCTGCAATCTTGACGTCGCAGGTTGCTTGCTGCTGCCTGCTATGGACTTGGGTGATGTGCCTCCAGCTGTGAGGCCTCCCGCAGCTCATCATACTGGCCAGTCCTTGCTCGAAGTTGACGAGGATATGCCCCTCTATTGCCCGAACACATCAAATCCAGCAGATCCTCCAAGTAAAACGCCGAGGTCACAAGGAGCTTCGTGAAGACTAGGTCCTGCACTATTAAAGAGCGTAGCTGGCTTCGAATGACTTGGTTTTTTACGCGATTCGATAGTTTGAATATGATAGGTCTGCAAGTTTTTTTTTGTAACAGATCTGGATGGACTTTCTGGCTCGCTATTCAACTGCTCCTTGTTGGGTTGGCATCAGTTCTGCTCCCCTTTATGTGCTCGTATGTGGTGGCGTACTAGTTGTACGGTACCACGAGAATCGGGCTGAGCTCGCTGTGGCGAGGGGGGCAGTCAAAAGCTGAACGATATGGCGTACGTAGGGCCCGGTAAGACCTCGGCATAGTTTTTTCCTGTTCCTAAACACAAGCACCAGCTTTCACGGTCAAGGTGATAATACTCAAGCCATCTCACAACCAAGTAAATAGACACGAAGCGTATGAGGCTGCCAGTCGATCACGATCTTTTTGGCCCAGTACAGCTGCAGTGAATACCCGAGGCTGATTTCAAGTACATCAGCTTACTTATAGTTGATGTGTTCGCACCTTGTTGCTGCGTGTAACCTGTTTTAGAGTTAGTGAGAAGAGCAAGGAAATGTTCCTTTGGACGCTGATTGTGGTATGCATCCAACAATATACAATATCTGTTTGCCCGCAACTTTTTCATCACTGCGATTTGTAACTCCTTTTCAACGTTGGAGAGGTAGTGTGCGAGCATTACAACATCTGAAGACGTGCTTCTGGTTGGACAACTCATGGTTATCGTGCTGTAGGCAGGGACTTTAGGTGTGAATGCGGTATGCATACTCAATGACGAGCGAGTCCTTGAAAGATGTGCGCTTCGCTTGGCCATCAAGATGCTCCGCTTTCTTTGAGCTATCATGTAAGTAATGTCGTCTTGAAATGCAGACAACTGGGGACCGTCGTACCTGAGATCTGGAGCAAGCGCGGCATCGCTGAAGTATGGAATTGTCAATTCAATTGTGCTTTGTAGGGTCCTACGCTGTACGTTCCCTGCATCTCTTAGAATGAAAAATGTCGAGAACCTCTCGATTGTGCACTGTCAACTAGCTTTGAATGCGTGGCTCTTGCAGTTCCCTTGATTTTTATCAACGTATTTGTCATCCTGTTGAAGATGATTATTGGATGAAATAGAGGGGGACTGGTGTATGAAACAGTGGCTGTGCTGGCGGTCCTCACCAGAACTGATCCTGGAAAGTCAAAAATATCCAAAGGCAAACACAACAGGCGTATTGATGAGCGTCACTCTCATCTACACACAACTTTCTTCGACGAAACGTCTTTGAGTGAAGGAGTGTGCGTGGCACATGAAGACAGTTAAGTCGAGAACTGTTTGGATTCCGTCGCTCTCACTTCAGCGGTAACAATTCTACACCTCGTCACAAGGGCTTGAAATGACTAAAAATCTATTTTTCAGATGAGTGCCATTCAAGGGGCACACTTGCTCAATCTGATGTCAAGAATTGTGATGTACACTGGGAGATCGACAGTTCTCAGAGAAGGGAGCTAACTTGTTTTTACATGTCGTGTGAAACCAAGCAGAGTGAAGCAGTTTCGTACAGGTACTGGTCCATGAGTTTGAAAGTCGTGAAGTTGGAACTTTGAAGAAGAGTTGTGGCACACTGTTTCACATTATCAATTACTGTACCCCAAGATAGTTGTGCTCTTGTTTCTCATTGCTGTCCTAGGCGCATGTAGTGACAGTTGCTATGTAAGTGTAATCCATGCCAGACTAGGATTTCATCGAGTTTTCATGTTGCATGTGGCAATAGAGTCAACATAATGTTGGTTACTCAGGAACATTGCTTTGGCAATGCTTGCACTTGAAGTGCGATAATCAAAACAGCTCTGTTTCTGCTATCGCACTGATGCGAGCCACTATTTCACTGTTTACATGAAACAATTGAGGATTGCAGTATTGTGGCACAACATAGTCGTAGCCAATAACGAAGTGAAGAGGAAACCTCTAGATGCGTCAGTTGAAGAGGCTTGTAGGTCCTACTTCCAGCAATGTATTCACAAGATCGCCTTTTCTAGTTGGAAGGAGTGTTGTCATGTTGTGTACGGTGTTGGTGGTTTCCAGGTTTACCTCATGCTCGTCTGTCTAAATGATGACTCTGTTTACATCGTGGCCGCAGATCTTCTTGACTCTAGGCACGTATGAACTAGAATGTCAGTGCGTGAGTTGGAACTCAAGTTCTCATTCATCTTTCATCTTAGGATTACGGGGGGGCTCGTTTCTCAGTAACGCGTTCTTGTGTATGACGTCATGTTCACAACGTACATGCTTGCTCAATTGATGGACTCGATGTCTATGCTCTCAGTTCATTAGCTTACTGATGGCCTCAGAACGTTCCTTTCCACCATTTGCTCTTAGGTACGCGTGCTTGCTCGTGCTTGAACGCCATGATGTGTCAGTCTCCCTTCAAGCTTACGTCTTGAGTGCATAAAACGACCAAATAAATCAACTTCTTGCGGTCTCGTATATTTTAGAGTGCAAATTTGTGTTCGCTTGCAGGCTTGTACACGCCCGGGAGTCGAGTTACCCTTGAGGTGACGCGTTCGAAGAACACCTGCAGCTTACAATCATGTTGATCCCCAAGAAGGACAGAAAGGAAATTTACAAGTACCTCTTCAAAGGTAATGAATGCAACCTCCTCATGTGCCTTGTTCTGGACGCTCGTCCCAATCGAATTGTTTGTGAATGGTATTCCAAGAGGTTGGATTGCCCATAGATTAACCAGAGAAGACATAATTGTCAAGTTTATTGTGCAGAGGGTGTGCTCTGGGCTCCAAAAGATTACTCTCTTGAGGAACATCCCGGGATCCCTGGAGTAAGGAACTTGTTCGTCATCAAGGCCATGCAATCCTTTGAAAGTAAGGAGTATGTTACATGCCGATACGCTTGGAGGAACTTGTACTGGTTCCTTACAGATGCCGGCATTGAGTACTTGCGTGAGTATCTCAATATCCCAGCAGAAGTTGTGCCTGCTACTCTCATGAAATCGACGAGGTGCGAGAAAACAATACACCTTGTGGATCTCCACAACCGTCAGGGTTTGGAGACTATCATCACTCTACTGCAAGTACTTTTCCTCTGTTGGTCATTCCCAGACCCAGGGAACATTAATTGTAGCTCATTTCTAGCAACACATATCACTGCCTTATCTTGCATCGCATTGACAGATATAAGGGTGCTCTGACATGACATGACATGATTGTAAGTGCAGGCCGATGGAGCGTGGCCCAGCAAGAGATGGCCGACCACCACGTGAAGGTGGTATGGGCCGTGGCGGCGGTGGCAACTGGCGCGACGGTGGCAGGGAAGACTATAGGGGTGGCGGTGGATACGGCCGCGGTGGTGGTTTTGGAGCGCCAGAGAAGACTGATGCGCCAACAGGCTACACACCTCAATTCTCTTAGATCATTTTTGCAAGGAGCAGTGTTCTGGATTTGAGTAGAGGATGTAATACTCAAAGATTCAATGGTCCTAGCAAGACCTTCGATAACCGTTTTGCTTTGTCTGTGCGTTGATAGTGTGTCAGTTTTACTGTGTTATGAACACCGTTGTGCCTGATCACTCCTCGATCTATTCCTCCAGTGTCCAGCGGGGCACTGCAAACTTGTCTGTATTGGAAAAGCACAACGGATGCATTGCGCCTCTAAGATGCAGTAACAGATGAATGAATATCGTAATTGTGCAGAGGTGTGCAAATATCGCTGTATACTTTGCTTCGCTCGTTACACGCTACCACATGGCAGTGCGTCGTGTACAGATGCTGTGTTCCACACTAGGTTTGGAACAGTCATAACTCGCTCTGAGTACATCACCATGTGTTTACGAGATGCAGTGCAATGACTCCTGTAGCATTTAGATGGAAGCCAGTGCTTATGTGTCCCTGTCGTGGTGTATAGAGGCGTGCTCGACGTCGTTGAGGCGCTGAAAATGTGAATCGCTACTCAACACATATTTTAGATTGTTTGTCGAACTACATGAGTAAATCGGGGCACATCCCGATGCGGATCCTCATGGCTACCGATTTTTTCTTTCCCAACGTTGGTGGAGTGGAGAATCATGTATACGCGCTGTCCCAGCAGCTGATTTCGCAAGGTCACCATGTTGTTATAATGACACATTCGTACGGAGATAGAACTGGGGTCAGATACCTTGTCAATGGTCTGAAGGTGGGTACTTTTCTTCACACTTCCTGACTGCTGTCGACCTCCCTCTCCGCAGTAAAATGAACTGTTACATCTACCTTGACCGAAGCAAATAACACATAAGCTTACAGCCGTTCATTGCAGGTTTATTACGTACCTAGAAGAGCCCTGTACCTGAGTGTGGTTGCACCTACATTGTTCGGGACACTGCGTATTTTCAGAAGTATAGTTATCAGGGAGCGGATACAGGTGGTACGTATATCTCTATGTTAAAGTGCACCGTTTTCTTATCCGAAGTAATTGGAAGTGCATGATTGCACGTAGTAAGAAAGATGCCGGCAATCTGGCAGGTGTATAGCCTGGCACCTGCGTGTCTATGTTCGAGCAACAAGGTTACCCTGGAGCATTTGTTACATATGCTGTGTTATCAAACTCTTTGCTGCAACCTTAATTCTTCTCTCACCTGAAGTCTGCTTGAATTGTAACGCAGCATTCAGGAGGACTGGCAAGCCAAGTCTCTACACCAGATTGCATGCGCCCGTTTCAGCTTGAGCGATTTCTCCACATACAACGCTTAGAATACCAGCCATAAGTCCAGCACATAGTATATTTCGAGAACACGCCTCGTGTCTGCTCAAGTTACACATGGACGTGCGCAACAACGCAGCACCGTACTTCAAAGCAGTGCAGGTTCACTCACATCAGGCCTTTTCAGTACTCGGAAATGAAGTGGCTCTACATTCACGCACCATAGGCCTGCCAGTAGTGTTCACAGATCACTCTTTGTTTGGTTTCGCGGATGCAGCCAGTATCGCTACAAACAAGCTGCTTCAGTGGACGTTATGCGACGTACAGGCCGTTATATGCGTTTCACACACTAGTAAGGAGAACACAGTGCTAAGAGCATGTCTACCGCCCTCTCGCGTGTTTGTCATCCCAAACGCAGTTGATATGGCTCACTTGATACCCACCCCAAGACCTGATCCAAAACCTGGTATCGTAACGTACGATCTATCTCGCTCTCTTTTCACTCGATGTAATTACTGGGTATAGATACTTCCGTGGCTGGCTCCGCCGGCGTTGAAATTCGATACATTTCAGCTACAGCTGTGCCGTCTACTCAACCAGAGTCCTTGAGCCTTGTTTTCCTTCTTCCAGGTTACTCATGCTGAGCCGCTTGGTGTATCGAAAGGGTATCGACTTGGCCGTTGTTGTCCTTCCGCACTTGTGTGCTCGATTTCCTCATTTACGGGTTGTGATCGGAGGAGACGGGCCCATGAAAAGCGATCTTGAAAGCATGATACAACGCTGTGACCTATTCCATCGAATTAAACTTGTTGGAGCGGTTCGGCACGAAGACATACGCGATCATCTGGTTCAAGGTACCTTAACCCCAGACACCTGCACAATTCGCTTTGCCCTAAAGTAAAAAGTTTACTCTGGCCTACACACATCGCAAAATTAGTACGATGTCAGCTTCAGCATTGGTGACTACATTTCACAACACCGAGATGGCAACAAGGAAATCGATCGATCCGAGACTCGGTGATACCCTAGCAGCGCTTTGTGCTCAGCATTCCGGCATTGTTAGTACTGACACATCTGTTCGTGTGGCGCGCAGAGTTGCGTAGTAAGTCGTGACAGAAACGATGAAGGCGTGTGTGTTTGGGCAGTTCCATGGCGTCAAGTTGAAATGGAGCTCAACATCGATTTCCAGCAGCTGTGCCCACCAAGGAGTATGTAGTTAAATAGCATGTGGGTAGTGAGTTGCGGTTATGCGTCGCAATGGTGTGCGTCGAATAGCTCCGGCCCCGGGAGCGTACGTTTGAACGCGCGGATGTGAACAGTCGCGCGATCTTGCAGGGGATATATTCATGAACACCAGCCTTACTGAGGCGTTCTGCATGGCGATTGTGGAGGCGGCGGCTTGCGGGCTGCTGGTGGTGAGTACGAACGTCGGCGGCGTTCCGGAAGTCCTTCCGGGCGACACGGCGATGCTGGCGGACCCTGACCCAGCCTCCTTGCTATCAGTCGCCGCGGAAGCTATTCAGAAGGTGTCGGCTCACCCTGTGGACAGAGAGTTGCAGCACAGAAAGGTGTGTTTTTCCATGTCCAGGTGACTTCATGTCCAGGTGACGTCCAGGTGGCTCCAAGTCCGCCAGGGTTGTCACGTGACCATGTGATCACACGTGACGGCCACGGTTGACGGCCATCGATTCGGCCACAGCTCGCGAAGGGGTATTCTTATGGAGGGCGCTGAGGGAGGATGGCGTAAATGTGTACAAAGGCAATGCGATGATGGTGAGGCCATGCAATGGTGGGGAATGATACGAAAGCGATTGCCACGCCCGTAGAGGCGTAAAATGTGTTGTCTCTAGTTGTGCACAACTTCTGTAGACAATCTATCCTTTCTCCACCTCCTGGTGTACTCATATGCGCTGTCGTAGGCCAGGAATGGTGCCTGAACCTACGTAACATCTATGCCACGCACACACCGATCATACCACCTATTCTCAGCCATTCTAAGCCGTTTCATTCTGAAACAAGCCGTGATGCATGCATGCTCCAGGCATGAAGCTGTCGACGGATCTGTGAACTTGTTACTCCACTGTTACAGGTGTCCAAGATGTACCGATGGAAAGATGTTGCAGCCCGAACTGCAGTTGTGTACAGCTACGCTACAGCTCAGCCCCACTCGGCGGCTCTTGTCCCGCGGCTCCCGCGGCTCCTGGCATGCGGCCACGTGTACGGGTTGCTCGTTGTCGCCTTCACTGTCCTGCACTCGTTGTGGCATGCTATGGTAACATGGATCGACCCCGCCGATCATATCGAGCTGGCGCCTTCGATCTCCGATCCTCCGCAAGCTCACCAGCCTGTCCTATGCGCCGTAGGCGGTGAACGCACTCCGACGGGACGAAGCCCGTGGCGAGCGCAGCAGCCCCGGTATCGGCTGTGAACACTGTTCACAGCCCACACCTGTACACCAGTGCGACGGTTCCTATCGAAACACCGCGATAGAACCTGAGTCGCGGTACGATTTTCTCGCTTCACTTTATCTAACACTTGTTTTTATGAGCTGCGATGAAGGTGGACCTGTCTTCAGCTGGTGGGACACCCATCTGACCATCTTGTAACGGCAAAATTTCTGTCGGAAGACAATGTCGACGTTCCATCCCACAAGCCTGTTACACCTATATTTGCAAAATTCGCTGTTCAACAACCGACATTTAAAATCCATTATGTTGAAAAACACTTTGAATTCCGTAACTGCTTAAATCGGTCTACTAGTAATTCGAGCTTTCGCAAAGTAGATCTGGCTAGAATTACAACATGCATGACTGCAGCTATAGCCGCCATAGGGTCTAGCGTGTTGTGTAGGTTTTTTCATACTCATTATCGTGTACAGTCTGAACTCGATAGTCTAAAGCAATCTTTCCAAGGTCAAAAACTTTCGATCATCGAGTTGTATGTTGTCCAATCCTGTTGTGTACATAATTGTGCACAACACACTTATCTGTAACTTCAGCTCTAATTCATTACGTTCACTCTGACATCGTTAAGTGTGACTGTCGTCGGTTCAACTCCTGGCGAGCGAGAAAGTGCACGCCGCAAGCTCAGCTTAGCCATCCCTCAGCGGGAGAAATTTTACCGCATATTACTGGAGGGGGGGTGTTGATTGTTACACCATGATACGGCGAACCACTACACGTGATTACAACATGATAGAGGTCAACAATCAAATCCAGCACGCATTTGGCGCTTTTGGATTTCCAACACGGTCGATAGTTCACACCAAAAGGCGTGTTATTGCGTCTTAGCTCCAGACAGTTGAATTTTTTAGTCATGAACTCGAGACGGTGCTTCAAGCCCGATGATTCAAGGCACAACGAATGTGCCGCGGTGCACAAGAGGCGTCCTTTTTTAGTTTGTGACAAGCCAGGTCTTTTTAGCCTGCGTCAACGTGCGTTCACCTTTCATACCCGTCCCAAACGACTATGCAAACACAAAACTCCCCTTCAATTTTGCGGATGCCTCGGTACTGGGGTTACTGACTTCAACAGGCGTGGCTATTACGCGTCGCATCGAGTACAGTGTACAGTATTTTGCAGAGTTATATCCGACGCTTTACTTCGATTTTCCGTCGCACACATTGAAATTTCCGACGCAGGCGGAGCCCTGTTACATGACATTAGCCAACTTCTACAACGCTAA
>JAULKQ010004111.1:0-55685 GCA_032356285.1 Smithsoniella earleae
GGAATTGGCGGCGGGTGTGGAGTGGGGGCGGTTGGGGCGACTGGAGGCGGTCGGCGGCTGGCCGTCGGCGCCGAAGGGAGCAAAGAGAAGCAGCCACGCCGAGGGCGTGTCCGCTGATAATGGTGGTGGCCGGTCTCCCGTGGGAGCGCAGCGGGACGGGAACCGGATGGGGGGCGGAGGAGACGATTTACTTGAACGGGGTTCGGCGGGAGTCGTCCAGGGCCTATCGAGGCGCATTGCGGCTCGGACAAGATGCTCAACGGCGCCCTTCACGCGGGCGACGTCCCGAGGCTCGGCGGCATCTCCGGCCGGGCCGTGGAACCAGAGAGCTACCTCGATGTCGCCGAAGCGCTCAGCCAAGAGCGGTTTCTTGCCACTCATCTAGGTGGGCTCTCCACCGAATAGCATGGTGCGAATCTGCAAGACCGTCCGACCGAACGGTCCGAGACGGTCGAGACCGCGCCAGCGGTCCCAGAGGAAGCGGCTCGCGATTTCATCGACGGGCTTCTTCTGGGCCTCGGAGATGTCGGCCAGCCACGCCGCGACGTCGGCCGGGAGCTCCAGGTCGACGTTGAGGCGAACGGGGTTCGCGGGCGGCAGCGGGTGACGCATCATGCGGCTGTCTGCTCGTCCGTGGTCTCAAGCGTGACGGGCGCCCTGCCCTCCTGCGAGCGAATCCACGAGGTCGCTTGCTGGACGGCCTGGATGGCGTCGAGCTCGTTACGAGCGCCGAGCGAGTCCGAGGTCTGCCACTTCTCGCTTCGGTCCTTGTAGAAGCGGCCGAGGGTGAAGCTGTAGAAGGTGCCTTCCTTCCCGTCGTTCTCCCAGATGGATGCTTCGATGGGGCCGCTCTTCACCCGGTGTGCGGGTTTCTTCTGGTCGTTCTTGCTCATGGTCAACTTCTCCATGGGGGGTTATTCCGACCGGAAGAATATCAAATATTAGATTGACTGAAAAGGCCGGGGGAAGACCTCGTCATCGGCGGCGCCGAAGCAGCCGCTCGTAGTCCTGCTTTCCAGAGAACAGGTGGAGGACATCCACTTCCTCTCCATCGAAGCGGTAGAGCAGGAGGTAGTCGGTGAAGGGTCCGATGAGCTTCTTTCGGATGCCCTGGAGCTCTGGGTGGTCGGTCTTGAAGAGCTCGCCCATCTCGGGGTGCTCAGCGAGGTGGGCACAGGTCTGCTCGAAGGCGTCGAGGAAGCGAAGGGCCGCGTCGGGATTGTCTTCCTCGATGAGCGTGAGGAGGCTTCGGAGCTCGGCGGTGGCTTCCCGCCGACGGGTGACCCGAAAGCTCACTCCCCTCCTCTACCGGCCGCGTCTCGGCGGCGCTTGATGCCGTCTCGGAGTTCGTCGAAGAACTCGGCCGTGAACTCCCCATCGCTCGGGCTCTGGAGGGCTGCGAGGAGCTTCTCCTCGAGCTCCGCCTTGGCCTTTCGCTCACGGAGGAGCTCGCGCACGAAGTCGCTAGGCCCCGCGTAGCCGCCTTCGGCGACCTGCTCCTCGACGAAGTCGCGGAGGGTATCGGGAAGGGAAATGTTCATCGTGGCCATGGAGCCCATGATACCACGACTTGGTCGAGTTTGGCAATTTTTGCCAATACCCCACTCAGGGGCCGATGGCCTTGAAGATTTTCTCGTTCGACTTCTTCACCGGGATGTCTCAGGCAGCTTGAGCTACTCGCGGCAGGAGCCCGAGGAGCAAGAAGAGCGCGAAGTATCGGGAGAGGTGTCTTGTCACAGGCGCTTCCTCGGTCTCGACCGGAAGTAGCTGGCGTGGGCCTCCCGGCAGCCTACCCCAAACGAAAGTCGGTGGTCGACCGGGAATGTCGGCCGCCCTGCCCTACTCGTCCGCTTCCTTCGGCGGCGGCGGGTGTCGCGAAATCTTCTTCAGCACCTGGCGAAGAAGGAGTGTCCCCTCTTCGATGAATCGGTCTTGCGCAGCACGGTCGTTGTTCGAGGGGCGTTTCAGCCCAGCGTCAGCGAGCGCTCGCGCGATTCGCTCTTCTTCTTGGAAGAGCAATTCCCAGAGCATGTGCTGAAGTTGGGCGTAGCTGATTTTCGTTCCGGCAGCGCGAGAGAGCCGCGCTATGAAGTCCTCAACGTCGAACTTGAACGACTGCTCCACACTCCATGGAAGTGCAGAGGTGAGTCGGCGAGCTGGCAACGGGGTTGCCTCGTCCACGGGTTCCAACGGGTCTGGAGTGCTCTGCGGCGGTTCCGGAGCTGGGGCGCGTTCTGGCCGTGGTGCCCTCGTGCGCCGCTCGGGAAGGTCGATGACCTCGGCCGTGTCACTACTGACGACGGCCGCGACGAGCGATGCGCTCGGACCGTAAGAGAGCTCTTCGCTTTCGCCAGCAGCGGAGTCTACCGCATCGACGACGGGACTAAACGAGCTCCTATCGGCGCCAGTGCGCCGTTTCCGCTCCTTACGCATTCGCTACGCGGCCCCCCTGCCCTGCTGTGGCTGCGTCGGCTTTCTGAACCGAGGCAAGGAGTCGAGCCTCGATGTTCTCGGCAAGGGCCCGGTAGGCATCAGCCACCTTGTGGCGAGGGCTATATTGAAACACCGTCTGACACTTCTCTCGCGCGTTCTTGACGACGACGGTGCTAGGAATCGCCGGCTGAAGCTGAAGGCTTGGTCCATCAGGGACCGCAAACATCTTCTCGACGGCAGAACGCATTCGCTTCGCGAGATTCGTGCGTCGGTCGAAGGCGGACATGATGACGCCAAGAAGCTGGAGCTTCGCGTTTCCGTTGAGCTTCGCGTCGCGAAGGTCTGTCATCGCATCGTCGAGGCCTTCGACGGCGTCGCGCTCCGGAAATGCAGCGAGCAAGAACCAGTCAGCGGCCATGTAAGTCGAGAGCGTCGGCGGTGACGGATGCGGGCCGGTGTCGAGGAAAACGTAGTCGAACATCCCGAGCTCGGCGATGTGCTCGACCGGGCCACGCAGGAGGTGAGCCTTGCTGGGCGCTTCCGCGAACTTGCTCTTCTTCTCGGCTTCGACCTTCTTCACGTAGTCTTCGTGAACCTTCTCGAGCTTTCGCGTACCGGGAATCACGTAGAAGTTCGTCGGGAGCGTCAGGTCGGAGTCGCCATCGGCGAGGTAGACGTCCTCGGGCTTCTCTTCGCCCATCATGACCTCGTAGGTGCCGGGGAAGTCATCGGGTGGGATGTCGAGCGCGCGTGTCGTGCCGATGTTGGTGTCGGTATCGACGACCAGCACTGAGCGGCCCTTCTCCGCGAGCGCAGCCGCGAGGTTCACGGTGTTCGTGGTCTTGGCCACCCCACCCTTTTGGTTTCCGACGCCGATGATGAATGGCCTCTTGAGGCCCAAGGTCGGAACCGGGTCACTTTGCGAAGCAGCAACCATCTCCATCCCCTCCGAGAATTGTGCGAATCCGACGCCTGTATCCTCGTTACCAAGGAAACGCCCGGATTCGTGATTCGTCTTGAGCGACGCATATCAAGCCCTAGAGAATCCCACAACGAAAATCGAAAGCCGCAGTCTGTTACCTAGGAAACATGGTAACGTGGAAACACATAAACACGTAACCGTGTTGAGGTGTTCACGCTTATACGTGGTTTTACGTAAACACGGTTCCACGGAACCTCGTAAGCGCGGTTCCGCGTTACCACGTTACCGCTGTTAAGTCATGAATAACACTACGCTTTTTCTTGTAGGCCGCCTTTAAGTGCGCTAAAGCTCTCGTAACACCCACGAGATGTAGCGGAGCCAGGGGCTCGCTTGCTCAAGCACTTGTGGGTGAGAGCTGCACGGGAGAGGACGGACGCCCGATGACGGTCCGCGATTTAGTGGAGTGGTGAGGGGATGCGGAGAGCACGGGATGGGCTAGGCGAGGGCCCCCGAAAACCTCTCGTCACGGTCGAGCATCAAACCGAAATCGACCTTCAAACGGGCAAGCCGCAGAAGCGGATGTTCGTCAAAATGTTCTTCGATGCCGTCGATGACGGGCTCCTCCGAGAGCTCTCTCCACGGCTCTGGCGAGGGCTCTGCTGCATTGCCAGATACGTCCGAGACGACGGGACACTTCGAGTAAGCCAAGAGCGAATCGCGTCAGACCTGGGGATTTCTCGCCAGCACGCGAACGCGCTTCTACGAGACCTTGTCGCGTTTCGGCGGCCTTCGACGGGAGAGCCGGTTCTTGGGCTCTTGGAGCGCGGCGGATTCGGCGGGGAAGGGCGGAAGTTCCGCTCGAACGTCTACCGGCTGCACGCTGTCGCCGGCTTCCAGTTCGGGCGAGGAGGCGAAGAAATTTCCGTGTCACCAAAAGGTGACTCGGAAGACGCCGATTCCGTGTCCCGAAAGGGTGACAGGGAAACCCGGGTTCCCTGTCACCCCGAAGGTGACAGGGTTCCGTGTCACCCTGGGGGTGACACCTACAAGAGTACCTCTCAAGAAGAACACACACCCACCGCTGCGAGGGTGTGTGTTTCTGGGAATGATTCAGGGGAACTCGACCGAAAAGCTCGGAATCTCATCGGGAAGTTTCGCGAGGCTTTCGGCCGAAGCCCCGAGGGCAGGGTTAGCGCCGCCGAGCTCGGCGCTGCTCGTGCGGTCATCGAAGACCACGGCGAACGCGTAGCCCTAGAGCTCGTTCGCGTAGCTCCCGCCGAATCCGAGAAGACTCGCTACATCCCGCGGCTGTTCCAGGGCATCGTCCAGTTCGTGCCGGATGCCGTCGCGAGTATCGAGGCGAAAAACGCGTCCCGCGAGCGGCGTGTCAGCGAGAAACTGGCTCTGCGCACGCGTCGAGAGTCCTACCTAGAGCTACCGCCAGAAAAGCGCGCCGAGGAGCAATTCAAGGCCCAGTTAACACTCGCGAAAATCCGGAAGAAGCGGCTCTCGGAGGCGGAAAAGGAGGCTCTCTACGAGCGCCTCTTAGCTGCCGAACTGGCGAAAGACGCGAGCTCCGCCGAGGAAGAGCCGAGGAGAGCAACGGGCTGATGGCTTCGGACGACGCTTGGAGTGGCACAGCGACGGACGGCGTAAAGTCCGGCTCGCTACGCGGCAAGCCGCTGCGCTCGGCCTTGACTCCGACCGACGCCGAGCCCGGAGGCGGGTAGGTGGTTGCGAGGCAACCACCGGGCCGCGAAACGCGGACCCGAGAGTGCCGAAAACGGCCTTCTCACGGGGATTTTTGCTCCCAGGTTCCCGGTTGATGTAGTCTGGAATCGCTTCGGACCTCTCTCGGTCTGAGGCGGCTGTCAGTAACGCTATGCGTTGCCGGCGTCATCGATTCTGAGCAGAACCGCACCGGGATTCGGCTACCAACCGATGAAAGGTGGCGAGGGTTGCTCCCTTGCAGAGAGGCATTGCCTCTCTTGGTCCTGTCACTTCGAGCCGGATGCGTGGAGACGCGCTTGTCCGGTTCTAAGAGAGGCTTTCTTCGGGGAAAGCCCGACGTTTCGCCTAGAAATGGAGGGTGTAATCCGATGAATTCTATCTCATGGCTGTGTCCGTCCGTGGAGGGCGGGCGACCCGGACAGACTCGGAGCTCGACCAGGTGGTCGAGCACGAGCCGGGGCGATGGAAGTGGAAACCGCCGAAGCCCGAAGAGGGCAGGGCGGTAAACCATCGCAGGGGGTTCGTGACCTCATCGAGGTTCGTTCAACCTGTGCAGGCGCCGGGAGCTCCTTTCTCGCGAGGGGAAGGACCGAGCCAAGACCAGGCTCGGGCGTATCCGCTGAAAAGGCGGGCGTGTGAAAAGCTCAACGGTATTCCAGGGGGGTAACCCCTAGCCTGAAAGTGCGTGAGAGACGGTGCCGAACCGTGTTTGAAAGCCCTCGGCCGTGTAAGGGAGAGCTTCTGTTTTCTGCTCCCCGAAATCCGACTCCTTGAGGCTCACGCCTCGGGTCGGTGAGGCACTCTCCCTGGCGGGATGTAGTGTTGGCCGAGTCGCCTAGCGACGTGACTCACGTTCGAACCATCGCCCCTAACGGGGGAACCTCTCAAGGCTTCCGGGCGTAGCTGCTCGGTGCCTCGGACTGGTCTCCGAGGTGATTGAAACGCCTGAGAGGGGGAGTGTGGAGCAAGTAGGACAGGGGCGGGAGCCCCTCCGAGGTCGAGCAGGTTGATACTGCTCGGGTGACGCTGCAAGGCAGTGGCGCCTCGGTCGCTGGCTACGGGTGGTGCCGGGCTACAAGCGAGACGAAAGCTCTGAGGTGAGCCCCGCCGACCGAAAGGAAGGCGTGGGTCTCAGAAATCGATGACGCTGGTGACGGGGAGAGTGGGAAAGAGGGCGATAGCCTTCGGACCTGCTTCCCGGAACCTCTCAAGCCCTGGCGGGTAAGGGACGCGGTCGAGCTGGCTTCTCCGGGAGGAGGGGTGAGTTTGGCGGCGGAATGACGGTGAACACTCGGGGTGCGCGCACAACGAGGGGAACCGTCGGAAAGGAAGGGAAGAGGGGACGCATATGGATGCGAACCGTTTATCGGGAAAACAGCCGGTAGGCGGAAAAGACAGGGGCCGACGTCGAAGACGCAGACCGGGTGACAGGCGATTTTGTCCTGGCGCTCGGGATGCATCGAAGACACGGGGTCGGCTCATCCGATGGAAACGTGCACCTCGGGCGGGTTCATCCCGACGAGGTTGGGAGCTTGGTCCAGGTCCTCACGGACCTGGGCTGAGCTCATGGAAGGGTAGGGCTTTCTTGCTGGTTGTGCCCAAGAACAACCAGCTTCCATCTTGGAGGAAGCGCCATGCAGTATCGGTGCGAAGCGACCTCGCTCGCGGGGTTCATCCAGCAACTCGGAAACGGCTACCTCCGGCACGGCTACTGGTTCTGGCTCTCGGGAACGATTCCCGAGAAGAAGGACGCGGCAGCCATCGACCGGAAGATTCTCGACGTCTACGACGTGGCGCCCAGCCGCTGGGAGCGAGCTCGGCGCAAGAAGGAAGGCGAGCCGAACGTCCACTACATCCGGCACGGCCGCTTCTGGGTGCTGCTTGCGACCTCGCACGAGGCCTTCGAGCGGCGCGAGCGCCCGCTCGTGAAGGACGCTCGGAAGACTCCGATTCGATACGAGGGCTATTCGGTCTCGCATCGCCAGGGCCATCTTCACGTTCGCATTGACCTCGACACCTACCGGCGCCTCAAGGCCCACTTCGAGGACATCGCGACGAGGCGCACGAACGACAAGCTCGTGATGGAGTTCTACTCGCTCCCGTTCGAGGCCTGGGCCCCGGTGAAGGACCAGTTTCGGTGCATCCTGCGCGCGGTGAACCGAGCTCGGAAGCGGGCCGGCTACGAGCGTATTCCCATCTACGCGCTGCCGTATCGGCGGCCGTCGGTGAAGGTGTTCGAGCCCATCGACCAGGAGCTCGAGGACGCGGCCTAGAGCTCCGTTTATTTCACACACCACGGCCGAGCCGTGGCATAACTGCCCCGAGTAGAAGAATTCGCCATGCCCTCGCGGTGACGCTCCCTCGCGCCACCACGGGAGGCAGGCGCGGAACGAAAAGGTTCCCCCGCCTCTCCCACACGCGGGCCGCTCACACTGAGCGCCCCCAGCGAGAAGGAGATGGGCGATGGAAGAGGTTCAGGAAGTAGAAAGTCCGGGCGAGCTGACGAAGATGCCGTGGGAGAAGGTCTCTCACGAGGGCTTGCTCCTGGTGATGTTCCCGGAAGCTCGGAAGGTTGTCCCGATGGATGCCTTCGAGGCTCACATCCGGGAGCTTGGAATGCTCGACCGCTGGGGGCGCTACGCGCTTCCAGGGCAGACAGACGAGGAGAGCGATGTCTGGTGGTTCGTGAACCACGCGCGCAACGCCATCTGCGTCTACCGCGGGGACGACTTCTGGGTGGACGCGGGCGTCTATCCGGAGCAAACGAGGTATTTCGCGATGCTGATGAAGATTGCAGCGGAGCGCGGCGCCGTTTGAGGTGAAGCGACCCCGTAACCGAACGCCGGTTACGGGGTCGCGACTGTTCTACGTTCCGCTCTGCACTCGCCGACGCGTGGCTTGATTCCGGGGGAGCCCTGCATAGACTCCGTGGAAGTCGGGGTGCTTCATTTCTTCGGAGGAAGTGTCGACGTCGTTCTCCAATAGCACGATACATTCGAGGCAATTGTAGACACGGCTGATGACGTGTATCCGGACCAGATGCCACGCGTCGCCGAGTGCCGGCCCATCGACCGTGGACCACTCGACTGGGGTGAGGGCCGAATCCAGCGGGTAAGGAAGCGCGAACATCTGTCGACAAGCATCACATAGAGAGCCGTCGACTCGAACGCCGAAATACATGTCTTTCGGCCTCGTCAACCAAGCGTCTTCGATGGCGCTTCGGAGAGGAACGGCAAGCGCAGGGTCGGATGTCCACAGCTTGCCCAACGAATTACACCACGCGGCAGCTTCGGAGAGGTGTAGCATCGGCCCGGTGAGTGCGGCCCAGCCAAAGCATCGCAGGCTGCCGGGCGCCGGTTCCCGCCTCTCCCACCATTCAGTCGTTTTGGATAATCCGGTGACTTTATCCAAAGCCCAAGGCGGCTGTCTTTTGTTGGGCAGCGCGGCGATGAGGCGAGCCGCATCGAGTAGCTGGAGTCCTCCGTCGCGGGGGCGTGCGATGTCCGGCGTGTTCGGATAGCCGCGACTCGCGAAACGGCGGAGGAGCGCGAGGTCTTTGCTGGTGGCCGCCGCGTCAACGTCCGTGTGTTTCGCGGGCGAACGAACGAGCGTCCGTGGAGGTACGACTACCGGGAGAGTCGATTCTTTTGAGCTATCCTTTTCCACGTCCAGGCTTTGCCAAGGCGGCTCGGTGCTCTTCTCGGAGGACGTCCAAGTAGTCTACGCCCTGCGTTTCTCGGAGATGTCGAGCAACCTTGTAGAGCTCGGCTTCTGGGGTGCCTTCGGCCTCCGCGAGGCGTTGCTCGTGTCCGATGCGAAGCGTCTGGGTGTGCTTTAGAAGCGCCTCCAGCTCACGAGCTTGCAAGAGGAGCTCGTCGGCTGGGCCTCGGGAAAGCGCCTCTTCAAGCATCTCTTGGAGGCGTGTCATGTCCTTCGCTTGCTTCGCCTCTTCAGCGAGTTTCAGCAGCTCCGCACCACGAGCCTTGTCCGTCGGGTCCTGGAATTTGTCGGGGTGCGAACGTTTCGCAATCTCTTTGAAGAGCGTCGAGGCTTCCTGAGCGCTCGCGCTTCGGTTCTGGACGGAGCGCTGAGCGTCCTCTTCCGCGCGTTTCGCTTCTACCTGTAGCTCGGCCTTGAGTCGCTTGTATTGGGCGCTGAATGGCTCGAAGGCGGCCATGAATTCTCGGTAGGCCGCCTCGGCCTTCGCGAGTCTCGTGGCCTCCTGATTGACCTCTTCCTGTAGTTGTTCCACTCGCTCGACGAGAGGCGAGGGAATGGGGAGATTGTCTGGGTTCTCGTCCTCCTGGTCTTCGGCCACGTTCGAAGCCTACCGAGGTGCGGCGTAGAGTTTGAGGCGCTCTTTTCGTACATCTCCACGCAGCTCTACGCGAATCACGCAGTCTGGGCAGGCCGTGATTCGGTGCGCTGCATAGCGGAAGAGCGTGAAGAACGCTTTGCTCAAGGGGTTCGACGGCTGAGCAGGTTGATACCACCATGGGTAGCTTGAGTGGACCCGGTACAAGATGTCGGACCATGGGCCGAGGCAGGTCTGGCAGATATCTCCATCGCTGGTGACTCCGAAATGGACGTAGTGATGCAGGGCTCTTCGCAGCGCGTTTCGGATGCATATGGAATGAGTGGCGGGGTCGAGCTCTAGCGCGCGAGCTCTGGATACAAGCCGGGGGGAGGAGTGGGGGTTAGGGTCGTAGGCCATGACGTTCCCCTCCATTGGGGTGAGGACCGGGCTTGGGCTATCCCAGGGGTTGAAGCCGGTTCCCCAGGCATTCATTCGGTCCCAGGGGTATTCCGTCTTTGTAGGAGGCCAAAGAAGTCTGTGGAGAACCGACGACCAGGCGAATGCGTAGGTGTATAGCGGGCAGGACGGCGGTAGCTGGCTCAGGGTTGCAATCGCGGAGTCGATATCGGCTTCGGTGGGTTCACCCGGGAGTCGCGCTATGCGCGGAACGTTCGGGGAACCACGCGTTTCGAGAGCTCGCAGGAGGTCGAGGTCGTGGCGAACGGAGCTCCTATCGAGTGCCGTGCTGGGCCCCCCCGACCGAACAGAAGTGCTCGGCGGGATGACTGCCGGGAGGGTCTCCTTTTCGTGGTCCTCGGCCACGCTATGAGCCTACCCGAGGGTCGGCGTAGAGTGCGAGCCGCTAATCCGCGTCGCCTGGCGGGCTCAGCCGGTCGCGCATCTCATCCTCGCTCGGCTGGATGTAGCGCGAAATATGGAGCTGGGAGTGGTGTCCGGACTGCTCGAGAGCGAACGTCTCGCCCACTTCCCGGGCCACTCGCCGAAGGCAGGCGTGGCGCGACGCGTGCGGCGAAACCTCCATCTTCATTCCGTCGGGAAGGTGCGCGTTCGCCTGGTCGACCAGGTGGTCGAGGTGGTCGAGGACCATTCCTCCCTGCCGGCGACTCATCGCCCGGGCGGTGCGGGTTCGGAAGATGGGTCCGGAGCGGGGGAGGGTGATTCCTCCGTGAACAGACACGCGGAGCCGCTTCTGGGCTCCGACGGCCTCCGGCCGGCTATGCACGGATGGGGCGAAATCGCCCGGTAAGGCCGCTTATCAGGCGAGCCTGGCCTAGGTTCCTTCGGTTTGGCCGCGCGCCTGCGCCTCTAGAGAGCCGTGTGTTGCATATGCGGTGAATGTGAGAGTGGCACGTACCAGCCTGATTCCCTTGCATACCTGTTGAGCGCATCCGAGTTTCTGCGGTGCGGGTGAATTGGGTATCCTCTTCGTTGGGGCAAAATGGGGTGAATACCACCGCGGATAGGCAGCGAGAGGCGCTTGAGGACCTGACCGAGCTGGTTGGGGTATTCCAGGAGAGAGCTCGTCTGGGGGAACGCACCCCCTTCGTCGAACCGATAGGGTACACCGAACTGCTTCGCCGAACGTTCTCCCGGCTGCGAGAACGTTTCTCAGATGGCACCCGTAAGGTTGTCGACGAGAGCGAGTTGGAGCGCATTCTCGACTCGCGGACTTACGGGCAGCTGGGCAGTATCACCGCCTTTAACGAGAAGGTCTCCGCGGTGCGGCAAGCTGCGCGAGCGGAGGTGGGGACCATGGAAGAGCAGGACGACTTGCTGGAAGACATAGCCGGTGTCGCGTCGAGGATTCGTGGCCCGTTCCCTTTAGCGGCGCTGATAGTCCTCTCCATCGTAGGCATTGCCGGTTATGGATTCGAAACTCCGGCGGGTGTGTTCATCACCTCACTTGCGGCTCCCCTTCTGGTTTTCGCGCTGCTGCCCTGGCCACTGCTCATTGCGGAGTTGCGTTGGGTAGCAGGGGTCGTCCTTGTGCTTCTGGCGTTGTTGCCTTTCGCTGGAATAGGAAGCGCGGTCTATTTGGCGACGGAGCGGTCGCGCAGTGCCGGAGATTCGGAGCTGAGTCCTACATCATCGGGCACGGCCGAATCGGTCAAGACTGGGGGAACTGTTCCTGTGGGGTCCCCAGCAACGCCGTCTGGATGCGTGGATTGGGAGGCACCGTTCTGCCGTCGCTACGAGGTTGATGTTGGGTCTGGGGGGCGGGTCTTGCGTGCGCCCGGTGACGGGAAGAATCTCTGGGAGTTGTCTTTCGGTGACCAGGAACCGGAGCAGCGGTTCCGGGTGGAGGCGTCCGGAGTGATAACGTGCCTGACCGCGTTTGGGCCATTCTGCCATCACGTGGACGGGGACCCAGGGAAGGCGAGTCACCGGAACCAATGGTACTCGTTCTTCGAGTTGGAAGCCGGGCGACAAGAGGTGAAGAAGGTCCGTGAGACGATAAGGTCGGCCGGTCGTTCTTCTTCTGACCCGGTCAACCTGGCAGTAGCCGTCGTTTCAGAAGACGGGAACATGCGGGTGAGGCTTCGAAACGTCCAGACGCAGTACTGGCCGGCCGAGCAGGCGAATCTGAAGCTGGAGCCGGGCTTCAAGGTCACCGTCGTGCAGGTGAAGTAGGGGTAGGTAGGGCGCGAGAGCGGCTCACCTCGTTTTCTTCGGCGAATATTGTTGGAGGGCGACTCCTCATACTCGATGGAGAGCGGTTGCCCGATAATTGCTGCTTATCGGGCAAGACCAGACGCTACCGTTACTCAGATGCTTTGATTAGGTGAGCCTCCCAATCGACTTCCGGTGCAAAGGTCCAAAGGCTGGGTTTGTGTTCGAGGCTTGGCTCGGGAGCTTGCTCTCTCGCAGGAATGTTCATGACGCCAAAGGTACACTCGGCGCAATCGGCCAGCGCGATTGCGTTCTGCCCCCCGCTGCATCCGCAGATTTGCAACGTTGAGTCTGGGTCATCGGGAAGGCTGAACCCAAACCAGAGGGCAGAGGGGTCGTGCTTGCGCATTTGGCCCACGAGGAATGACAGTGAACAGCGGCGGATGACTCTAGCTCCGTCGTCGCGCTGGATAACGGCCCTGTCTGCGAAAATCGGAAATTCTTCCGGGGTAGCTGCCGGTATCGGGGGGTAGCTGAATTTCTCGACGACTATTCCCGAACCTCGTACTAGGTCCCCCATGATGGCGCCGAGCGGGAAAGGACGCCCACCCCGAAGCCACTGTCTGATTGAGAGTGCCTTGTCGGGAAAAACAAGAACACCGCCCCACGGTGGTTCCGGCGAGACGTGGCGTTTTGCCGGAATGGGCCCCTTCTGCACCTTCTCACGACGAGGCAGCGTGATGCTGACCGACCCGCCTCCCTTCTTCAGGACAGGCTGGTCGTTCGCCCAGTTCGCGCCCGAAGGTGGGGAGATGACGGCGTGGGATGGTGGAGGAATTCGCTCTAGCCAGAAGTCCTCCGGCCAGCATCGGGAATCTCTTATTCTTGGGTCGAAGCCGAAGTCTTTGATGGGCCTCCAGAGCGTAGCGTAGTGCTCGAGGCTGGGATGTGGAGCGGTGTCAGTTTCAGCGACGTTCATGAATGCGCTGCTGCATTCTGTACAATCAGCGACGCGTTCAGGGTCGTTTCCGCTGCAGGTACAGAGGCCAGCAGGGGTATCGTCAGGAGCAAGAAGTGTGGAGATGCCGAACCATGCCCAAGTTGGATGACGGTTGCGCGCCTGCCTGACGAGAAACGAAAATCGCGTGCAGCCAAGCGCCGCTGCTTCAACCTTATCGTGAAGGCGACCCATGAGGTCACCCCCAACGTAGTTGAGCACAGTGCCAGGGAAGCACGCTGCGAACGGTACAGGGACCGGGTCATAGATAGGGTAGTCATTCTCGGTACGTCCCTGGAGAAGAGGTTGCTCCCCGCGTAGCCAGGGTCTGATGGACTTCTTGTTTTCGAAGCAGAGAACGCCTCCCCAGGTGGCGGGCTGCTCGTCATCGATTCCTGTCACATCACTCTTGGTGCCGGGCACGCCATCGGTAGTAGGGGGGGGTAAACGGGCTGTCGTCGCGCGGTCCTCTAGAGCGTCTTGACCCTTGCGGAGGAGGTCTAGCGCGAGCGACCCAGAACGGTCGCGCAAGGTCTTGCCGAACTTCCGGACGATATCGGGAACGTTCTTGGTATCTCTTCTATCTGCCATGCTCTTTCGCCTCTGCGATGCGTGCCCGAAACTTCTTCTCGAGGAGTGAGATGTAGTCGAAGTTCTCGCGTGCGCGCTCCTCGCGGATGAGTTCGAAGGTCTGCGCGAGTTCGTGTTCTTTGAGTTCTGCGAGCTTTTCCTGGAACTCTCTGCGAAGCGCCCTCCGCTGCCTGAGAGCCGCCTTTGCGGCGCGGAATTCTAGAAGAAGACTATCCTCGCTCTCCGTGGCCTGCGCCTGCTCGAGAAGCTCTTTCAGGCCCTCAAGGTCGAGGGCCCTTTTGGCTTCGGCGGCTTCTTTCATGAGTTCTTCGCCACGCTGCTTCTCTTCTTCGCCCTGGAATCTGTCGGGGTGGGCTCTCTTCGAGATTTCCTTGTAGAGCTCGGCCGCCCGCCGCCCGTCTTCCCCTTCTGACCTCGCTCTGGCCTGCGCTTCTTCTTCCGCACGGATGGCTTCGCGTTCGAGGGCGCCAAGGCGAGTCTCATACTCTTTCTGAAAAGCTTGGAAGGCAGCTTCGAACTCGAGGTATTCGGATTCCGCTCCGGCGCATCGGTCGCGCTCGAGCTCGAGCTGCCTCTTTAGGCGTTCCAGGCGCTCCGCGAGAGGAGACGCAACGGGAAGGTGCTTCGGGTTCTCGTCGGACTGGTGCTCGGCCATGTTTTCAAGCTACCGAGGGGGGTGGCAGAGTACGAGTACGCCTTTTCCCGAACTTCGGGGCGGGTTTGGCGCGGGGGAACTCCACGCGCTCCCCGCATCTCGTGGCATACAGGACTGCCGCGAATAGGTTGGTCCGTCAGGCCAGAAGCTGTTCATTCTACAAATCGCCTTCCCGCGCTGACCAAGTCCTCGCATGTTCGCTTCCACCACTGTTCCCTCTCCTTCCACTCCTGCTGCTTCTTCTCCCACCAAGCCTCTCTCTTCTCCCAGTCGGCCTTCCAATTCCGTTCTCTCTCTCTCTCGTTCTTTACAAGCTGTTGGAGCGCGTCTTCCCCCAACGCCGCCGCCCCCTGCCACTCTTCCTGTCCCTGGAGTTCCTCCTCTCGCTCCTTCCGAGTCGTCTCCGCCTCGTATAGAGCCATCTCGCTCTCCTCCCGCTCAATTTCTTCCTCGAAGGCCCTCGCTAGCTCTTCCCACTCCTGCAGCTCCTGGAGGAGTTTGTCCCTCTCGTCCGCCAAAGCCGTCGCTTTCCCCCTCCACTCGTCCTGGACGGTTTTCAGCTCTGCACACCCAAAGCATGGGCTGTCTGGGTCGAGCTCGTAATCCCAATCGTCTTCTTCCATTTTCTTCGATTCCCTATCGCTCAAGGCGGACGGATGGCAGCGTCAAGGCATGTGAGACATCGCGACAGATGCAGCCGAGTAGGCTACCTTTCTCTGAGTGATGGAAGTGCGGTCAACCAGTGCGGTCGATGCTTCTCAACGGGAGTCGACCGACATCGTCCGCCGCGTCGCCCTGCGGTTGAATCAGCTAGGCCGCGCGAGGCGAGACCGAGACGAGCCTCCGGAAGATTCATCTGCGGTTGAGTCCGCTCCGGAGACTCCTCGCGATGCGCCCTGGGTGCCTTCTGGGGACGGGGAACGGTTCCGCATCTTCGAAGAGTATGTGCAGGAGTTCGGAGTTCGCCCCGGAGACAGCGGCAAGCGGGACACATTCGCATGGCGCCCCATGCGCTTTTGCCAGAAGGACTGGGTGCTGGCAGCCTGGGTGTATCGATTCTCGCGTGTTCGGTACGAGGTCGGGCTCTTCCTGGCAGAAGACCACGTTGACTACGTGCGGGACTCGGGAGTCACGGCCGGTTTAATCGGAAACCTCTCTGAAGCGTACAACCAAACCGGCCGCTTCGAGATGCACTTCGTCGGAGAGCCGGACGGTGACGAGCCGCAAGTACCGAAGAGCATCCGGGAACTCGCGCTTCGACACGGCGTAGAGCTCGCGAGTGAGACCAGCATCTCGCACGAAGAAGGCTGCGCTGTGTACGCAGCGCTCAGCGGCCTCACACCGGGCACCCTCAAAGTGCTCGAGGGGAAGGGCGTAGAGCGCGAGCAGGCGTGTTTCGTTGCTCTCCGGAGAGTCTGGAGGCCGCAGGCTCTCGAGTACATCGCGAAGTACTCCGGTGCGGCGTCAATGTTCCAGGGGGGAAGGCCTTCCGTACCCCGGCTGCTCTTTCAACGAGAGCGGCTCTTGCTCCGAGAGGCTCTACTGCTCGAGCGTCTGATAGACACGCTGAGCGGGGGAGAGCCCATCCCGGTAAGCGTAGAGCTCGTAGACCGGGGCGTGGTCCGATGTACGGCCGGAGGCGCTCGGTGTCTTCACGCAGCTCTGCTGCCCATGTCGAAAGAGGCCTACGGTGCTTTCCTCGAGAGTTCTGCAGCATTGCAGTCTCTGAGGGGAGCTGACGGGGAGAGACTCCTCGTTGTCGGGCAAGATTTCCTCTGGACGGGAAACCCGAAACTCGAAGAGGGGCTGCAGGACCAAAGCATCGAGGTTCATCCGGTCGTGGACTCACTCGAAGAGATTGACGACGAGGTCTCCCGAAAGCTCGCCCAAACGGTGAGCACGAAGAGAGCGGTGCCGGAGCGGCCGGAATGAGAGTCGTTCTGGTCGCCGTCGAGAGAAGTCGCTGGGAGACATGGCCCGAGGACCGGCCGTTTCAGGCAGTCGTAGACGATATCGCGGGTTCTGAGCGGCGCCTCTCGAAAGGGGTGGATACGGGTCGTGAGTCTCAGCGGCATGGACTGCTGAGCGAGAGGCTCGAAGCCCTGAGTGTGCATCTTCTCAGTACCGGCCAGGCTGTCGGGAGTTTGAGCCTGTCCGGGCCAGATGCGGAGGCGATACTAGATGTTCTCGAAGCGCTCTCCGAGCTGGACGAGGCCGAAGTGAAGAGCCTGAGTGAACCTCCGGCTGTCGAGCAAGAGCCGATGGAGAAGGGGAGGGGAATTCTAGGCAGTCTCTACCGGGGAGCACGAAAGCTCGTTCAACGCGTCTCCCGGCGCCTGACGAGGGGAAGCTCTGAAGAGCCGCCCGAGGCCTGGGCCAACCAGTTCGGCCGCGGGTTTCTCAGACCGCGAGACAACCTCGAAGAACACGCTCTCGCGCTCGAAGCAGTTGCCAGGGCGTCGGAGGGCGAGCGAGTTGCAGATGTGGCTCTGCGAGTTGCTGAGTTCTTTCGCAGTCAGGAAGCCCGGAAGACTGCAGTCGTCCAGGTCGTTTCAGCATGACGGAGAAGAAGCGACGTCGGTCAGGGCGGCATCTGGGTCGAAAGCAGACTTCGGTGGAGTTGCGCTCCGCAGTCACAGGCTGCCTCGAGCAAGGCGAGCCGCGCCACGTGAACATGAGCATTCCGAGGCACGAAGTCCTCACGTCGGTCCTGCGTGAATTCGTCTATGAGAGCCGGTTCTCCAATCGTGAGCTCCCCATTGTTTTCGCCGATGGCTCTAGACCGCCGGCCTTTCCTGTGGGCTGCCTCGAAGAAGATGCCGCGCTCGAGTCGGAGGAACGTCCGGTGTTGGCCCGGCTTGGGCTGATGACGTTCCGCCATCCAGAAATCGACTTCCTGGTAGACCTCTACGTGACGAGGAACATCGAACTGTCCCGCGATTCGGCAATCTCGGACGAGGAGGAAACGGCTTACCAGAGAACAATCGAGCTGCTCACCGAGTCCAAGTCTCTCCAAGAGAAACAGGGTGAGCTGTGGGTCTACCACACCGGCCTTGAGCCAATGGTGGTGGGCTTTTATCGGGCAGTGGTAGAAGTGCTCCGGCGGCGTCGAGCAGCAGGCAAGCGGGGAAGTCTCCTCATCAGACCGTGGGTGCTGGACACTAGCCCAGGGGATAGGAATCAGCGTTTGACGCCAGCCTCGCCGGGAGCCAGACACGAGTCGTACAAGAGCCTTCATCCCTGGTATTGAAGCGCAATGTGGAAGGTCGTCGAGGCGCGCTGCAAGGACTGCGGCGAGACATTTCACTACAGCGACACCGCCTACAGGTCGGACGTCGCCCGGGGCCTTTCTCCACCGGAGAGGTGCCCGACACACCGCGCAACGAACGCTCGTCTGGTGCGCTCTGTCGGAGCAGCCTACTGGGATGCTCCGCTTGAGACAGACCCCGCGAAGAAGTGCTGGGGCAAGTTCGGCCTCGCGAAGCTCGTAAGGCACAGACCAGAGCCGCAGGAGCGGGCGTACACGGGCGTTCCGGTCGACGACCCTCCAGAGAAGTTTCGCCGAATTGCGCCGGTAGCGGATGCGCTGGTCCGGAACCTCGAGGACCCGAACGGCAAGCAGGTCTCAATCGTCGTTGGCCCAACTGGGACGGGGAAATCTACCTGGGTGCCGTACCGGATTCTCCGTTCTCGGGTCGGAGAGACGGCACGGATATGCGTCACGCAACCACGTCTCGTGACTCTCAAACGGGAACAGGATGCGAACGACGACAAGACTACTCCCGGCTATATCGCCCGGGAGCTCCTCGGCGCTCCCGGAGTTGGAGCTGGTCAGGAAGTAGGCTTCCTCTTTCGCGGCGAGTCGACGCAGCATGACCGCTACACGCGGTTGCTATTTGTCACCGACGGCCTGCTCATTAAGTGGCTAGTGAGTGGCGAGATTGCCCGCTTCGGAGTGGTCGTCATCGATGAGGCGCACGAGCAAAGCCGGAATATGGAGCTCATATTCGCGCTTCTTCGCTACAAGCTGCCACTCTACCCGCGGCTCCGTGCCGTGATTGCCAGTGCGACGGTAGACATCGAGAAGTTCCAGAACTTCTTCGGGGCGGGAAACCCCGACAGGGTTTTCGTTGCCGCACCAGATGAGGAGACGTCGAAGACGCCTCACGAAATCTTCGACCACCCT
This sequence comes from Smithsoniella earleae, assembly GCA_032356285.1. Classification (NCBI taxonomy): domain Eukaryota; kingdom Viridiplantae; phylum Chlorophyta; class Ulvophyceae; genus Smithsoniella; species Smithsoniella earleae. Next base: position 18,444 of record JAULKQ010004111.1, read on the forward strand.
GGGGACGACCTCGTTGAGGCGGGAATGGAGCTTCCGGAGAGCCCAGAAGAGGTTCCGGCCGCCATCGCTCAGGTGGTGGAAGCGATTCGAAAGCGCCCTGGATTTACCCAACTCGAGGAGCCGCGAGGGCATGTGCTGGCGTTTGTCCCGACCATTGCGCTCGTGAACAAGACCCTGGAGCAGGTTCGGAGTCTTGGCATCGCGGACATTGAAGTGGTGCCCTGCCACGCTCAGATGTCGGCCGAAGAGAACGCGCTCTTTCGACGGGGAGAAGACCGGGCTGCGAAAGCTCTCAAGACGGGGAAACCAGACCCAAAGCAACGAGTCCTCGTGGCGACGAATTACGCAGAGACGTCCGTGACGCTGAGCGGACTGCGCTACGTCATCGACAGTGGCTACATCATGGAACCGGACTGGGACCCGAGCACGTGCAGCGTGAGCTACGAGACCAAGCGGCATAGCCAGGCTGGTTGTACGCAGCGGAAGGGCCGGGTCGGACGGACAATGCCTGGGGAGGTCTTCCGGCTTTACACGCAGGAGGACCTAGAGCAGTTCTCAGAGGCGCCTTCGGCAGCGATTGCCCGAGAGCGACTGGACGGGTTCTTCCTGGAAGCGAAGAGCGCGGGGGTCGAAGACCTGTCCTCGTTTCGCTGGCTCGGCTTTGAAGAGACGGGTTCGACTGAAATCACCCGGGCGGTCGAGAACCTCCGTGCCCGCGGTGCGGTAGATGAGGATGGAGATGTCACGCGAGTTGGCGTTGAACTCGGCGGGGTTGAATCCTCATCCGTGGACCTCGCGCGGTGCATGGTTGATAGTGACGTGTTCGCCTGCTCGCTCGAGGTGGCGACAGTCCTGGCCTTCGTCGGGCAAGCGAAGAGCGTCTTCCAGCGCTCCGACCGAGGACTTCTCGCCTACGCTCGCTGGCGGCGGGGTTGTTACGATGACGTTGAGTTCTATCTGCGGCTGTTTCACCACTGGGAGTCTCAGAAGAGCGCACTTCGCGGAAAGGAGCTTAAGGAATGGGCTTCCGCGGAAGGGCTCGAGGTAGCAGCGCTCGAGGACATTGAGAGCTCTCGCGAGAGGACTCTCAAACAGTTCGAGCGAAGGACCCATACCGCGATGGTGCTGCGCGAGAACGCTCTCGGGCGCCTCGAGCGAGTTCGACTGGCGATAGCAAGGGCGATTCCCGAGTGGGTCTTCGTCCGAACGGACGACGACGAGTCGAGATTCCGACCGGCTTGGAGCGATGAGTGTCCGTTCGATGGAGAGCTTTCGATAGACCGAGATTCAGCGTGTTGCGCCCTTGAGGGAGTGGAGGCTTTCGTCAGTCTATCTCGACGTTCCATCGGTGAAGGGGAGGGGCGTCGCACCTTCGCTACCCAGGTGGTTCGCCTTCGGCACGAGTGGATTCAGAGTCTTCAGGTGGAGACCAATCTGGATGCTGCAATGGCGCTTCGACGCGGCCAAGAGACCGCAGAGCAAGATTGGGGTCAGGAGGCCGCTGAGCGAATTACGGGGGCTGTCCCCGCAGCAGATGCGATTCCAGAATACGGTGCGGGGGAGCTCGTGAGTTTTCGAGCGGTGCGGTCCGAGGTCAAGGACGACGGCGGAAGTCGACTGATTCTGGCCCAGGATGTCGAGACGGGGGTTGAGTGCCTGGTGCAGCTCCCCGGTCGAGCTGGGCTGGAGGCTGGTGCGGCCTTTCGGGCCTATGCCCGTGGGAGGAAGGACGGGCGAGTCCAGGTCGACCAGGTAGGACTTGGAGAAGCTGAGTATTCCTCCGGAACCGCGGTCGAAGCCGCACGAGTCGTCGGCTCACTGAAAAGGGACGAGGATGGCAGCATTCACGCGCTGCTGGTGGAGCTTGAGCACGGGGTGGTCGTCCGCCTCGGGGAACGCGGTATTCCGTTCTCCGAACGAGAGAAGACGCTGCACCTGCCCGCCGGTTCCAGGCTACGAGTTGTCTGCCGAAAGCAGGGGGACAAACTCGAGCTCGTCCTTCCGGAGGTGTACGAGGCGGCCGCTCAGGAAGTGAGCGTAGACGATTCGTTCGTTGCAACGCTCGTGAGGTTCGACGAGAAGGACGGGGAGCTGAGAGGGGCAATCTGTGAGTTTCTCCCGGGTCGGGCTGGATATCTCCCCGTGTCGGCGTTGGGACAGCGACCGTACGGCCAGATTCGCCTGAAGCGGTTGGAGGTCGGGGCCAAGATGGCCCTGCGTATCGCCGAGGTGAAAGCCGAGGAAAAGTTCACGCTTTCAAGAGAACCGGCTGCGGTTGGCGCGAAGTTCGACGGCTTCGTTGCCAAGTTCTGGGATCCGGGAAGTCGTCGGCAGGGAGCGTTCATCGACCTCGGAACCGGCAAGAAAGACGGATTTCTTCACCACTCAGCGCTTGGGAGAGATGGGCGAGAGAAGCTGGGTAGACTCGCGGTGGGCGATGAGATTCGGGTGGTTGTCGACAAGATTGAGAAGGGACGCATCTCGGTGCGGCCCTTGCGGCTCGTCGAGAGCGTCTTGAGCCTTGGCGGAAGAGGCTAGGGGAAGTTGGGGTGCGACAAGCCGGCGCTTCAGGATGACCAGTATGCGAGTCTGCAGGGCGCCTGGAGCACGTTTCTTTCGACAGAGTTCAACGTCAACTGGGAGGCAAGCTGGAACCACGCTGTGGACCGTCATGGCCATGAGAAGCCGGCGGTTGGGCCCGACAGCCTTTCGCAGCGGCTAATCGATGGGGAGATTCCCGCTGGATTCGCCGCGACGGCATTCGCATCCGAAGAAGCGATGATGGCATCAATCCACTTTTGCCTGGAAGAGAATCGCGAGAAGCTCGCGAACAGCTCAAAAAGGGCCTTCCTCAAAGCAGACCTTCCGTTCTCTGTCGGTTGGGGCATCTGGGAACACGACGGGTCCCGTGTTGACGAGGTCATGACGGTGGCGATAGCTTGCCATTGGAATAACAAGGATGGGTGCTGGGATGTCAGCACCGCGTATCCTCTAGCCCGCTTTGAGAGCACGTAGGTACCTTGGAAACTCTCTCTCAGGAGCATCTTCGAGATGCGCTTTGCTGCACTTTCAACCGCATGGCCGTGGTCACTCGCGAAGAGTCTGAGAGGCTGTGCGCCGATATGCGGCAAGACCCCACCTACTGGGAGCGTTTCGTCGCGGCACTGCGGGAGATGGTAGTCGACGACTCGTCCACTCCTCTTGAGAAGGTGCGGCTGTACGTCGACGAGAGCTTCCCTAGCGACGAGGAAGCTGAGAAGTTCCTCCACTACATCTGGGAGGTAGTTGACGGTGGGGAGTTCCCCCGGGCAGGTGGACAATAGACCGTTTCCGCCGAGGCTCATATCGGCACATCGTGCGAAGCGCTCTGCTTCGTCGTCCGCCGTCTCTTGTCGTAAATCTGCGTAGTCGTCACGTGCGTGTGCCCGAGTAGTTCCTGGACCTTCGCGATATCGACTCCCGCATCGAGGAGGAGCGTCGCGGTTGTCGCCCGAAGCGAATGCGGGGTGTAGACGCAGCGACCGTCTTTCATCGCGCCGGGAAGCTGCTCGAGGTAGCTCGCGATGACACCGTGCATGGAGCGGTCGCTGAGTCCGTTCTCTCCGAGCTTTCGGCTCCTCGGGTTCAGGCGGCAGCGGAAGAGGGGACCACTCTCGATTCCCCCCGTCTGGATGTATTCGCCGATTGCCTCTGCAGCGGCGAAATGAATCCCGATGCGGCGGATTTTGTCGCCCTTCTCGTTGATTCGAAGCGTCGCCTGCTCTCCGTCCTGGAGGAAGTCACGAACGCGGAGCCTGCATCCGGTCGAAATGCGCACTCCGGTGTAGGCGTAGAGCCGGAGAATGGCCCGGTCCCGGTAGGAGAGGACGTCATCTCCCTTCGGAAGCCCGATGAGCTGTCTGGCCCTCGTGGCAGTGAGCGCCACAGTCTCTTCAACGGGGTCCGAGGTCTCCCGGCTGATGAACTGGGCGTGGGCCGGGTTCGGAACGACGATGGGGAGCCGGAGCTCTGCGGCTGAGCCCGCGAGATACTTGTAGAAGCTCGAAATCGAGGAAATCCGCCGATTGAGTGTCTTCGGGGCTCGACCCTCGGCGAGTAGGTAGTCCCGGTACTCCTGGACGTCCGCGACCGAGACCAGGAGGAGCTCCGTCGCTCGGTCCGGCCACTCGATACCGAGGAAGCGGACGAAATCCATGACGTCGCCCCGGTAGGCGCGTTGCGTGTGTGGGCTCTTCCGCCTAGCGACCCAGCGCTCGAAGATTTCGGCCACGGACCCGTAGAAGCCCTCGACGCGCTTCCTGACCTTCGGAGTGTCGGTTCCAGCCAGAATCGGCGGCAGCTCCTCGATGCTCCCGACGACAGCCGGCCGCTTCTCGACGACCTCGAGCTCGCGACTTTCAGCCGATTTCGACGTACCCCCCTTCTCCATTCCTTCGCCTCCTTCTATTTCTGATAACAGATTTTATCAGAAGTAGAAAAGTAGCACCAGAAGGGAGTAGGGGGCTTGCACGGAGCCCATGTCCGGTCCATGTCCGCCACTTGGCCTGTTGCTGAGAATGCGCGGCGCCTAGGTTCTTTCAGCATGCTGAAGGGAGGCTTTGATTGTGAGTGGACGGACGAGACTTGGGAACTGGGTACGGACAACCCGCAAGGATAGAGGATGGTCTCAAGAACAACTTGCAGGCATCGCTGCCGTAGATGTCAGGACTATCCGAAGAATCGAAACGGGCGAGACGCCGGTGGCGAGCCTTGAGACACTGAAGTGCCTCGCCGGAGCGTTCGACGCCGATTTCGCGGAATTGCGAAAGCTGACGGAGTCGGAGCCGAGGAATCAGGCTCGTTCGAGGGTCGCAGTCATCCGGACGGGCCCAGAGTTCTTTGCCGCGATTAGGGGCCACGCTGCCTACTCTCCTCACGTGGAAGACGGAGCTGAGGAGCTGGCGCGGGAACTTCTCGACTGGGTGGATGGAGCGGAAATCTGGGACGAGCTCCCTGCTCGAACACGTTTCGACTACGAGAGAGAGGTCTCCGACCTCCTGACCCGGTGGGCTAGTGACGGTTGGTGCGTTTTCGTCGAACGTCGGGTCAGCTCGGTGACTCTCCCCCACCCAATAGCCGTGGAACCGGTCACGATTCCGGATTGGGTCTCCGTACGCTTGGTCATCCTTATGCGGCGAGCCGACAGTCAATCCTGCCCCGACAACACCGACTGGGCGCCGGTTGGATGAGGGTGAGTTAGTGGAAAGCGGTCCGGAAGGAAGCTTCAGGACTCATGCGAATTACCTCCGCGCATTCGCCTGTCTCTGCGGATATCGGGGTTTGGGGACCAGTCGGCGCATTGCACTTCCGCAGATGGCGATTCGGGCTCGCACTACTCTTTCTGGAACCGGACCGAGAGGAGGCGTTGATGCGGAATCTGTTCGAAAGTGCTTGGTCAACGCGTGGGGCACAGAGCTGCTCATGGGACTCGGTCGGCGCTACGCCTCCGAGGACGAGCTCTTGCGACTGGTTAACAACTGGGGTGCGGTCCAAGCGTACTACGCAGTCTATCACGTCACGCAGGCTCTGATTGTCGCGAGGGGGATGCCAAGGCCCGAGAGCCATCCCAAGACACAGATACAATTCTTGGACTGTTGGACTACCCGTGGGTTCGAGCTCGCACCGCTGAGTCTGTTTGCAGGAGCAGAGGGCGTGAGAAATGGCCGACAGGTAGTCAGCTGCGAGGGGATAAGGGCGTGGGACCAGTGTACCAGCGAGACGGCTTGGCAGCTTGCAGGGCTGGCACTACGGACAACTCGTGACCGGGCGGTCAAGGAGGCGGTTCGCAAGAAGCGCGCACAGAGTCGCGCGAAGAGGAAGCAGGAGTGGACTGCCGAAGAGCGTGGCCGATTGGCGAAGGGTAAGCGGGCGCGTAAGGAGCCTCCCTTCGCGCAGCCGCGACTGTCGCCCGCTGAGCGGCAGCGAGTATCACGAGGGGTGCGCAACCAAGGGCTAATCCACTACCTCCACCGTCTTCGGGTCAAAGCGAACTACCTCGATGCTCGAATGTTCACCGAAGGCCCCCGCTCAACGGAGGCGACGGAGCAGGTCAACACGGACCTCCTGCGCATCGTAGGGTGTGCATTGTTGGCGACCGAGCTGCACGTCCGCGAGCGGGTCGGAAGAGCGCGATTCGACAAGTGGGTAGACGAATGGTCGGACAGAAGTTCGCCCGCCCGAGGGGAGCCACTGGGTCTGGTAACACGACGAGAGCTGCACCGAGACTAGCTGCCCACTCGTCCCTACGTGGGAGATTTCGAGGCGCGCTTCATCATCCGGCATGACCGCCTTAAATGATACTCCAAATGACCGAGCGATTCTCAGGATAGAGTGCTCCCAAGATGAGTCGTCTCGCAGCAGTCCTCTTCATTGTCGTCATCTTCCTAGTTGGGCGCGTCCGCATGGCCAGCCGCATCAAGCAGGTCGCCGAGCAGCGCGATTTCGGGTTCAGCTTCCTCGACCGCCTGAAGAAGTACGTCGATAGCCGGGGGACAGACGGCGAGAGCTTTGGGTGGATGATGCTTCACTCCGGGCGGCTGCAGTCCCAGTGCGGGGTCTTTGTGCACTACCAGCCGCCGTTTCAGAGGTTTGGAGGCGGAGTCTTCGAGAACGTCCCAGTCGTTAGCCTCCTGCCCGAGCTCCGTAGGTATCTGGGAGACCGAGACGCAGACGAAATGTTCGGCACCGGCGGAGCGGTCGCGGACATCATCGTCAACGCCATCGTTCCACATCTGGGGGAGCTGGAATACGAGTTGAGTGAGGCAAGCGCCGAGCTGAACAACCCTCTTCGATGGTTTCGAGAAGGCGCTGCGACGTTCCTGAACGTGCCGGTTCAACTTCTGGCAGCGTTCGGGCTGCTTTCTCCAGCCGCCGTTCGGAACGTCGGCCGGAATCGCTTCTGGTCCGTAGTCCAAGGAGTGGTCGCCTTCACCGCGTTTGTCGCGGCGCTTGCGACGATTGCTTCCGGCTGGAGTGCGTTGACGGGCTCTGCGTGGAAACGGCGGTCACTCGACGAATTAGCTCGTCCGACCTCGCCCACGGCGTCATTGGTGGCCCTTCGCACTCCATCGCCGAGCGAAATGAAGGATGAGAGGCCGAGAGTCGTGGGCGATGCCCGCATCGGGAGCTGCTACGTCTACGAGGCGGAGACGTACAAGCTGCTGCCGCTCCCGGCTCCCTACACGAGTCTCTGCGAAGGGGCCGACCCGTGTTGGAAACAGGCGCTTCGGTTTCATTCGCGAAACTGCCCCGAGGACATCGAAGCGGTCTACGTGAAGTCTGTTTGGGGGGAACGCGAGGGCTGTTTGGTCCTTCTTCGTGACCATCCGCTCTTCTCGCGTGCGAACTGGGACGGGCTCAGACGCTCGGTTCTGCTTGGCCCGACGTCGGAATCCGTTGGCTGTGACCCCAGCGACAAAGGCGTTCTGCAGATGGAGAGCCTTTACCGGCACTGGAAAGAGACGGGCGATACGTTTCCGCGAGAGTAGCGCCAGCCAATTTGCCCCCGGACCTCGTTCTCGATTGCCCTTTCCCTTTCGGACATCGCCTTCGACCCTTTCACTTCTGCTGAAGGGTTGAGGGCGATGTCTGGAACGGAATCCCTCGGGGAACCCCCTTCCCTTCGGTTCGGAGCCTGAGCCCCGGCGGGGGCGCTTTGGCGGGTGGAGTGCCAGCTCTGCTGGCGCGACAACTGCGCGCGGTGGGGCGCTCCCATTTCCACGGACAGACACGCGATAGCCGGTCATCGACGGCGCAATCAAGGGTGGCTCTCTCCGGAAGCAGTGGCGAGCGGAGCGCCGAGAGGTTTCTCTTTAGCCAATCGGGGGTCGGTAGCGAGGGCCCGATGCATCAACGAAAGTTGCCGTTCCCCGACCTGAAGGGGGTGTGTTCCCGAGAAGCTACTGGCCAATCCCTCAAGAGCGGCTTGAGCAAGAACAGCGGTCCCAGCGCGCGTTGGGTGAAGACCGTCTGCCTGGAAGAGAGCGTCCGATTGAGCGTCTCGAGCCTGGCCATCGACGGCCTTCGAGAGACTACCGGCTGCGTTCTGCGCTACCCAATCGGAGAGGCGAAGCACGAGAACATTGGGGCGAGTTGCCGCCCACTCATAGAGCCGCTGGTTGAGGAGCTCTAGCGTGGCCGTCGACGGAGCCTGGCTTGGGCTAATCGGAATGGAATCCGCCACGTTCGGATAGTCACCGAGAATAACCGGGCAGTGGAACCGCTCGAGAAGCGCCAACCCCTCTGCCTGCTTCTCCAGGCGCAGCTCCTGAAGCTCGCCCCGTCTGGACCAAGTATCGCCGTATCCGAACCAAAAAGGGAAATCGAGAGCGATAACAGCGTCTGGTTCGAGTGCGAGAGCCTGCTCTACGGCGGACAAGGCGAAGCGTCTCGGAGCCTGAAACATCCGGGCATCGCTCAGGTCGGAAACGACAACGCGCGCTTCGTCCGCGAATGCGGCATTGAGCGCAGTGGCCAGAGGCAGGCCCAGGAAACCCGCGCTAGCACTCGCTCCGAGAACAATGATGCGAGCCTCGGGAGCCCGGCTCCCGGCATCGCCCGCGCACCCAGCCGACAGCGCCAGGGCAAGCGCCCCACAGACGGCAAGGGCCTCACGTTTCCGTTGCTGAGTAGCTCTAGGCTCAGCTCGGTGGGTTCTGGTCAACGAATCTCGTTAGAATGATATCGTCGTCTGCGTTTCCGGTGGCGATGGGATTAGCCGCAGTTACGGTATCGACTGCGTTGAAGGTCACGTTATCAGCGCCAGTGACGGTGGTAATCTGGTATCCGGTCGTTGAGTACACCGTATCCAGGGCTCCGTCCGTGAGAAACCGCGCTGAGAACCCGTCTGTCAGACCGTTCGGCCCGGTACGCCCGACCGCGAAAATCTTGCCGCTAGGCAGGACTTCGATGTCCTTGATTTCGTCGATGCCTGTCGACAGGTCCAGAGTCACCTTGCCGCCTGTGCCGAACCCAACGTCACGAGCTCCCAGAACCGTGTAACGGATGAGGAACATCGAGGTGTCTACCCCCGAACCCTCATGTCCAGCGACGAGAATCTTGCCGTCTGCCTGCACGGCTATCGCATCGGGCCAGTAGTCGGCGGTCGCATCGCCATCGGTTAGCAGGATTCCCTTGCTGGTCCCGGACACGATGTTGTGGTGGGTAACGATGATTCTCCCCTCGGTGCCGGAATCTCCAACGCGGGCCGTGATGTACGCCTCGCCGCTATCAATCGTGCCATCACCGTAGACAGACAATTCAAAGCCGGTATCGACAGCGAGAAAGCCTGTGGATGCACACGGGGGCGGGTTCCCGATTGTACATGCATCGCCAAAGCTGTGGTCGATGCTGCCGGTGAGGCCGAATTTGCCGACCCACAAGAGATTATTCCCGGAAGCAACCACCGCAGGCCCGAACACGAACACATCGGACCCAACGACCCTGATGTCTTCACCCGGAGCGTCGCCCACGTTGTACCACTCGCTCAGACTGAAGGATGTGTTGATGTCGAGACTGCCACCTACACGCGTGATTGTGGAGAACGCAGCCGAGGTCCCACCCGGGCTCACCGCCGAGCCGGTTACGAAGAAGCGGTCGCTTGCGGCATGGACCGCGACGCTTGTCGGAGTATGGCTACTACCGCCTGTCGGCGGGTCCCAGCCGACCCAACCCAGCGCTGCCGGGTCGGTGTACGGAGGACTGCCATCAACGAGACCGAATCCCCATCCCCCGGGCGTTGGTCCCTTCGCCAGATTGCCGTTCGAGTTGAAGCGCGCCAACGCGAACCCGCCGTAGGTGCGGCTCAGCACGTAGAGATGGCCCCAGCCACGAATGATGTCGCGACCAGAGGACTGGTCTTCACCCCACATCCCGAGCGACAGGTCGGTGACTGTCGTCGTGAAACAGCCAACGAACAACACACTGAGGATGGCGACCAAAGTGAACGACTTGACTCGCGACATGTCTCTCTCCCGCTCCCGAACTGCGTTGATGGTTCAAGTGACGTTTCCGCTAGAACCGGCTTACGGCGACGCTATAGAGAAAGTCAACGCCGAGTTGCGTATCGGAGAACGAAAGCCAAGGGCTGTGCGGCAGTAGCCTACATACGCCTAATGGATGCGCCTCCCTCGACCGAGGGTTGATAGGAGTGGGGCCAGGTTCGCTGCAGAACGCGCTTGAGTGGGGGCGAGGATTCAGTCGGGGTTCGCTCCGTGCTGAGAATCTCGAGGTAACGCCACTAGTTGGCGCATCGTCAGCGGCGCTACTCGCGTTCTTTGTCGGTGTCTACTCCGCCCTGCGTAGCCCCGGGCTCCAGCTCGAGCCTGACCTCGTCGCAAACGGGCTCTACTTCGAGCAGCTCCTGCGAGGTGAGTCCCACCTCGCTGAGCTCTGGTACTTCACGGCGCCGAAGATGCTCACTGTGGGGCTGCTTGGTGGGTTCGTCGGTGGACCAGCGGTGGTCGTCGTCTCAGCCGTGGTCGGAGCTCTGGCCGTTTTCGCCATCGCCTGGGTGGTCGGTCGGGGCTTCGGTGGCCTCGTTGGCCTTGTCGCCGGGACCTACCTGACACAGGACCCGCGGTGGTCGATTCTACTCTCCGTTGGAGGGGCTGACCTGTTCGTTGCTGCTTTCGTTTCGTCTGCCATTGCAGCCTGGGTGGCAGGTTGGGAGCGCACGGCCGTTCTCAGCGTTTTCCTGGCCGCCCTGGGAAAGCCGACTGCGGCCGTAGTGGTCGTACCTTTCCTTCTAGATGGTGAGCGCAGTCTGCGCTCGCGAACGCTTCTCGTGCTTGCCGCCGCAGGAGGCGTTGGCGTGACGGCGATGAGCTACTACTATTTGCTGGGAGATATCGGCGTTCCGGGGCGCTTTCTCGTTGCGTACTCCTCAATCGTCGCAACGCCTCCCGGGGTCTTTGAGTGGGTGACCACCTACCTCGGCGAAGGTCTCGCGGCAAAGCTCTTGTGGCTCACTTGGCCCCTCGCCGTCCTCGGATTGGTAGCCACCGTCGTCTCGCCACGGGCGCGAGCCGTCCGCCAACTGCTCGGAGCAGCCCTCTGCCTCGGTCTTGCGCACCTAGGTCTCGCATGGTGGACCGGAACGCAGCTCTTTGCGCGATTCTTCTGGCTCATAGAAGCGTTGACCGTAGCGCTAGCCGTCATCGGTGCGTTCTGGGCGCCAGGAGCGCTCTTTGGACGAAGAGTCTCCCCGCGAGTGGCTGCGGGCCTCACCTGTCTTTGCCTCGTTGCACTCGTCGCAGACCTTCAGCTCGCCAACCGCGCGAGGCAAACCGAGTACGTGAGCTATTTCAACGACCGGGCGGCGAAAGCAGCGCCACTCATCGACCTGCTCGCGGAGGTGCGCGGTCCCGGAGAGAGCGTGGTCGTACCTCTCTGGCTGCAAGCGTCTGTGCTCCACGCGCTGGACTTGAGCTCAGCGCCAACCCAGGTGGTCGCGGCGGAAGTTCTCGGGGCGAGAAACCAAGACGACGTTGCGAACACTCGCTGGTTGCTATTCGCACCCGGGTTGTACGAGGCGACGGGTGAGAAGTGGGTCCGGGCGGAGCTTGAGAAGACCTCCTACTCGAGAGTGGCCGAGAGTGGCACGCCTCCGTTCTTGCTCCTGCGACGGGACTAGAAGCGGAAGAACGCGACCGCTCGCGGGCTGCCATCTCCACCCTGGATGACCGGATGACCAACGCCCTTCTCTTCGAGTCGAAGGAGATTCTCGAAGCCTGGGGCTTGGAGTACAAGAGCGTGTTCGTCTGGTTTCAACCGGCGAGCGTTCCTTCGCGACACCGGAAGAACGCTCCGCACAGTACGGGTTCCCGTTGGTCCCCTCCGTCGCGCAGCTCTGGCGGGCAATGGTTGGGAAGACAAGATGTGCGGAAAGTGCCGGGGCTGGCGTGGGTGTCCGTAGAAAAACCCCGGGGTTGGTGAGCGTCAAGCTCGGGTGCGAGGCTCACGAGGTCTGTGAGTAACCGCGAAGCCGCACAGCAAGGGGCCCTGGATTCGCCGCACGAATCCGGTCGATTTCCTCCTCGCTGCAGAAGAACTGCGCCTCGCAATAGATGCAGGAGAAGAGGGTCACCCCCTGCCCCGCTTCGAAGCGCTCGCCCTCGATGTGGGCAAGCTGCCTCAGCGCGAGGCCGATGAGAACCGCTGCCCTCCCGCCCGGTCTTTCGGTTTCGACGAAGCCCGTAGGCGGCTTCCGGCGAGCGAGCGAGTACGGACAGGGAACGCGCACGTTCACGCCGTGCCCGCCTCCTTTCGCCTGAACACAGACCGTCATATCGCGATGTTCCATTTCGACGTCTGCCACGGAGAGTTTCTCGCGCCGAAACGGGTTTCGTTCCTCTGCCTCAGACAGCGGTTGCAGGTCCTCGTCCGGCCACGAAAAGCGGTAGACGATATGCGGGCTGGAAAGGAGCGTCTTCAAGCTTCTTGGCCCGTGTTCGTGTGACCCGGGCGGAAGGAGGACCTCCGGCCGCCGGGCCATGAGCTCCACCTCGTCACGCCTGACCCAGTAGAATCGCTCGCAGGTGCCGAGCTTCAACTGTTCGCCAGTCGAGGCGAGCCGCACGTACTCTCCCATACGGAAATCTCCTTTCTGGACCCCGCCGGCGGGATAGCTCCCGCCGGGGAATCCATGCGGGGCGCGCGCACCTAGAGTCGGCCGGTCTCGACGAAGGAGACGAAGCGCTCGGCTCCGAGGACCACGTGGTCCACGAGCCGGATGCCGATGAGCTCGCCCGCTTCTTTGAGTCGCCTGGTGAGCGACTCGTCCTCGGCTGACGGTTTGGGGTCGCCCGAAGGATGGTTGTGAACGCAGATGAAGCTCACTGCGTTTGCGAGAATGAGCCCCTTCATCACCTCTCGGGGATGAACGAGGGAGGCCGTGGCCGTGCCGACCGAGATTTCCTCGATGGCAACGACCCGGCCCTTGCCGTCTAGCGCCAAGGCCAAGAAGTGCTCTCGGTCCCAGCGCTCGGCCTCTTGCCGAAGAAGCCGGTGGACAACCTCGGCACTCGTTGCCGCCTCGCTGTAGCGGGGCGCCTTCTCACGCACGAGCTCGACTCGAACCCAGGGGAGTACGGGGCTCCCCCGGGCCTTTCGCCCGGGCATGGCCTTTACGCCGCGCGCTCGTCGCGACGGCCCTCGTCGCCGGGCTCGTCTTCGTCGCCGTAGTTCGCGCGGATGTACGCTTCGGCGGTGAACGCGCAGCGCGCGAGGTCGGCCAGGTCCCAGACGTTGAACGACGCGGCGCTCTGCCACTTCTCGCTCTTGTCCTTGTAGAGCCTCGAGAACGAAGCGGTCGGGAACACCCCGTTCTTGCCTTCGTTCTCCCAGATGGCGACCTTCACCATGCCAGCCCTCGAATCGAACACCGGACGCTTGGGGTCATCCCGGCGGCCGTTCTGCTGCTCGGAGGACCGCTGCCCTCCCCTTCTCGCTTCGCGTGACATTGCTGCCACCTTTCTCCGAAGGGCGCGTGACTCGGGACATCCGAGTCTGGGCGGGCGGAGAACCTCTTTGGGTTAACCTTTCCCACGCCTGCCTCCGGGCCCACGCGCGCGCGTAGCGCCTTGAGCTCGAAGACAGCGTTGATGCCTCTGCCGATGTCGGAAAGGGAAAGAACAACCGAGTGGAATGCTCAACATATCATTTTTCTACTTGAAACCGAAGCTCCCCCTGGCGTTCTGGTCCAGGCGACGAGGCTTCCGCAGACGGATGGTCGTCCTGATGGTTCGTTCGGTCGCCCTTGAAGTCCAAAACTCACCAAGTGAAGAATGTCGAGTTGGCGAATCCGTCCGTCTCTCCCATCAGAGATTCTCCGTTTTCTGCTGGTGCCTCGGTCTAGAATCTGGCTACACGATGTCTGAATCGCTCACGACAGCAAGGGTCGGCGGCATTGTCGCAGAGTTCCCCTTCTCGGAAGTTGATAATGATTCGGGGGACACGCAGTCCCACACACTTCCCTGCAAAATTCCCCTTCCCTTTCGGACAACGCCTTCGACCCTTTCGCTTGCCCTGAAGGGTCGGAGGCGTTGTTCGGAAGGGAATCCTGAGGTGGTTCCACCCCTTCCCTTCGGTTCGGAGCCTGAGACCCTGGGGCGGGGGCGCCCAGCGGGTGGAGTGCCAGCTTGCTGGCGCGACATCTGCGCGCGGCGGGGTTCCCCTTCCACGGACAGTCACGCGGAGCCGCTGATGGGCTCCGACAGCCGTTCCGGCTGGCTATCCGAGGGGTTCTCGCGATTTCGAGTTGCGAACGGTCGTTGCCAGGGTGATACGCTTCGCGGTGGCGAGGCGCGTAGCGCCCTGCCCTGCTCTTTGAAAATTCGGCTCTCGCGAATCCCTGCACGGCCCGGAACAAGCCGGTCCATCGAGGGTTTCTGAGAGGCCTTCTTCTCCCGGCAGCAAGGTCGGGGGAGGAGGTAACGGTGAGTGTCAGCGGGTCACGCTGACTCGACTCACGGAGTCTTTATGAACGTGGGCGGGTCGGTGTAACCGGTTCGCCCTTTTTTGGAGAAAACGCCATGAAAAGGCGATGTTGTGACCGGTGTTGGCCGGAAAGGGTGTCGGAAAGCATCGGGGCTATCGAAGGTGATGCCCTGTGCTTCTTTCACTTTGTGCAGGAGTTGGCGGTCCTTGAGTTCAAACTCAACGGCTCCGACCCAATGCAAGTCCGGGCAGATGCGACGGCGGGTGTGGCCCATTCCTATTGGGCTCACCAAGGAGGGGACGATGAAGCATAAATGTCCCCACTGTGACCGGTGGTTCAAATCGAAGACCCAAACCCAGCGAAAGTGGCTTAGGCCACAACGCGAGGCCTGGGTACTCGATAGAATCGCTTCTGCTTCATGGTTGGCTGCGGTTGTCCTCGCAGCCTACTGGCTAGCTGGTCTGTTGACATAAACCTTGTAGAAGGCCCCGGAGAATCAAGCTCCGGGGCCTTCTCTTCGCCGTTCCATCAAGCATAAAATAAATGCCCTGAGAGGCCTCGCAAAGTCAAGAAGAGCCAGCATCGTCAGGCTCAGCGACGTCGTAGCGCTCGGCGGGCGCTCCGACCGGCTCGATGCGCTCGAAGAGCGCGGCAAGAGCCGGGTCGTTCGGCTCCTTCCGGATGGTGCCTATAAGAGTTGGCGGTCTCGGGATAGGCGGCTCTTCACCTCTGGCTTTCGCCGCATATCGGCCCTCGGGGTCGATGAGGAGCGTCCCGGGCAGGTCCCTCGGCCAGGGAAGGTCATTTATCCGTTCGAACTCGTCTTCGGAGATGTGAAAGAGGGAGCGGAGCGTGAAGGAGTGGCCGTCGAAGATAGACCAGTCGGCGTTCTCGTGGAAGGTGACGATGCTGAGGTCTTTGTTCGCATTGACCTTCCTGATGGCGCTGACGGGGTAGCGGGGAACGGATTCGGTCGGACTGGACCACTCCAACCCTGTAATGCCTTCGACGACTCGACCAAGGCGAGTCACCCAACGATTGCGGAACTGGTCACGTTGACCGGAGGCAGCCGAGAAGGCTTGAAGCTCGGCGGGGTCCTTTATCTTGTACACCTGAACGAATTCGGTGTTTGTGACGACGGTGTTGAGGAGGTCGGCGTCGAGGTCCTGGGGACTTTGGTTCGCGAGGACGAGAGAGACGCTGGAGCTCCTCGCTTGTCGCATGAAGGTCTCGAAATTTCGCCCGGCGATTTGCTGGAACTCGTCGATGAAGATGTAGGCGGGACGCTTCTCGGCCGCCTTCGTTTCGCGATTTCGAAGCACGGCCGCCGCGTAGAAGGCCTCCAGGGCGAAACTCGCGATGTGCCTGCAGGTGGCCTCCTCGAAGTGGGAGGCGAGCGAGAAGTAGATTACCTCGTTGTTCTCGAAGGCCTCCGCCATGGAGATGCGCGTCTCGTAGATGGCGCGTCTCTCGGCGAGCTCTTCGTCGTCTTCCCCGGCGGAGACCCAGGAAGGCGTGACATTGAGCTCGGGCTTTGCGGAGAGCAACTCCAGAGCGGTGACGAGCTCGCCGGCATCCTTTTCGTGCTGGTCGAGCCACTTCTTGCCCTTGAGCTTCTTGAGCTGGCCTCGAACCGAGAGCAGCTCTGCGAAGGAGCGCGCGGCGGGGTTCGTCTCAAGCAGAAGCTGGAGGTATTGCCTGGAGATTGCGGAGAAGTGGCCAGGGCCGTAGCCCGTGCCGTGCTCGACGTTGAGCGCGGCGCGGGTGACTTCTCCGCGTTGCTGGCGGGTGAGGTCGTAGGCGAGGAACTCGTCGAGCGGGTTGAAGGCGTGGGTCGAGTAGCCCGTTACGTTCGTGAAGAAGCGAAACGGCCTGCCGGCTTCCCGAGCGGCTTCCCGGACGACGGAGAACGGATACCGGTCCTCGCCCTTCATATCGATGATGAGAATCGGGCCTTGGTTGGTCGTCTTCGCGTCGGGGTGGTCGACGCGTCGAATGAGCTGAGCGATGAGGGGGAGAATGGTCCTGGTCGTTTTCCCCGAGCCCGAGGAGCCGAGAATGTGGGCATGGTGGTTCAGGACCGGGATAGGCAGGAAAACGGGGTATCGAGCAGCGTCGTTGAATCCGAGAAAGAGCTGACGGCGGAGGCGGAGGCTTCCGCTTTTCTCGATGGTGCGAACCAGGCCCTCCCAGGATGGCCCCATCTTACGCTTCCTCTCAGGGACGGCGGCCGAGAGCGTGATAGGCGAGACAGTCGCTACCAAGAGGCTCCCGAGCACCACGGCGGGGAAAACGAAAGAGCGCAAGAAGTTGAAGGCGAGCACGCCTATTGGCCAAGCGGTCTGGATGAGCTCCTCGCTCGCAAACGGATAGAACGAGACAGCGAGGGCAACGAGGAGATAGGGCACGATTTCGCGACGGAGCGTCACGCTCCCGACGGGGCTCTGGAAAACGCCGGGGCTGTCCTCAATGTCGGCGCCGTAATCGAGCCACGACTCAAACGCGAAAGTCAGCGAATCCCAGATTTGCCAGCGGCTGGCTGAGAGTTTCTGGGTGCCAAGGATGACGGCAGCGACGATGGGTAGAATCAGCGCCATCGCAAGAATGTTCTCGGTACAGAACACGGCAACCAGAACGACGAGAAAGCCACGACGGTAGCGGGTCAGGGAGCGCGAGAGCGGAACAAGATTCGTGAGCGTCGGGTCTCCTGCGACGTGTCGCTCGAGCTCGGCCACCTTCTGGCGGACGAGGAACGGTGTAAAGCGACGTCGCCAGAGTTGTCGTGTGAGGCGGCGGGTCTCTTCACCGCCGTGGTTGAGCGAGGCGAGATGAAAGAAGGTGTGCTTCCCGAAGAGGTCGACGAACCAGGTGACGAGGGCGAGTGAGATGAGCCCTGCCGACTCGGGTCCGATTTCGCTGCGAGCTATCGAGAGGACGTAGAGGGCCAGGAGCGAGGTGAAGAGCAAGAACACCGAGAACTTGTTCTGATGTTCCGGGTCCAAATAGACGTTGAGGGCTGTCCAGAGCAGGATGGCAATGCATATCCACGGGTAAGCCCACGCCCAGCGAAAGCCCTCCTCGGAGAAGACAATAAGAGGGGGCAGGAAGTTCGCCGCGACAATGCCAGCGACGATGGCGGTCGGCGCTGTCATGACGGCCCAGTCGAGAGCTACACGGCTCTTGCGGAGAGCCGTGTAGCCGAGCGATGGGTAGGGCTCATCGAGCTCCTTGAGCTCGTCGCGACGAAGGGGGTCGAGCGGGACGCTGTCGCGCGGGGGGGGATATCCCCCAGTCGACCCGTAGCGGTCTTGGACGCCTCCAACCTCAGGCATCGGGCGAGGCTTCCTCGCGAGCCTTCTGCGCGGCGCGCTTCTCGGCCTCGCGCTTCTCGACGTTGAGCTCGACTATTGGAAGGAGTTCGTCGAAGGTCTCGACGACGAGGTGGAGACGTGGTTCTCCGCCGATGGGCTCCTCGCTGTGAAAATCACGAATCTCCTGCGCCCGGCGCGAAGCGGCCGTGACGAAGGCGAGCGCGAAGCGGTTGTCTCGGACGAGGTCGGGAAACTGGACCTTCGCGTTCTGTACCGCCTCTCGGGCAATCCGTGGACTGAACTTGCCGAGACTTTCGAGCACTCGGCCGAGGCGGCGCGTTCCGTCGTCGATGTCGAGGTAGTAGGCGGAGCGAGTGAAGTGCTGGAGGAAGTCACCTTCGAGCATGCCCGGAAATGCTGCGTTAAACTCATCCTTCGTAAAGCGCGGCCGAGGGCGACGCGCACAGCAGAAAAGCAACCAAGCGTAGCGCCGAGCTAGGTTTCGAACCGGGCCGCCGTAGGTTTCGGCCTCGCCGAGATGGACGGCTCCCTTCGGAGTCAGGTGGTAGTAGACCTCCTTCCCCTCCGCGTAGAGCTTCGCGCTATCGACGTAGCCGGAGGCCCGGAGGCGCTTGATGACGGATTTCGCGCCTCCATCGGACTTGGCCGTCGGGTAGTAGAGGCGCTGGATGATGTCGGGCGTCGAGAGACGATACCTGGCGATGTGGGCGAGGATGGTCTCTTCTTTCGTGCGCTTCTTCCGGCTCGGCATGGGGCTACCAGTACTCGATTGGCACAGAGCGCACTTCGCAGTCGAGGTAGAGCTCTTCTAGACGCGCTGCGGTGTAGGACGTGCCGACGAACTCGATGACGCGCTCGAGCTCTCCCTCGGGAGAGCAGAGAGCGGCATCCGGAAGGACGTCGGCCGGGTCTCTCTTGGTTGCGAGGTCGAGCTCTGAGACCCAGCGTCGGGCTTCTGCCGGGCGCTGAGCTCGGAAGTGGAGGTAGGTGCCGGCGAGCCCGATGTCGTGCGAGATGTGGAGGGGCTTCGCCTCTCCCGCGTGGCCGCCGTAAACCTCGACCGCTTGGTCAGTGGCGACGTAGGTCTTCACGCGCTTGTTCTCGCGATTCCAGCGCTGACGGTTCTGGTCGGCGAGGTGGCCGAATCGAGGCGCTTCGTCGCCCGGCGACCAGGTGCCGAGTGGTTCGTCGAGAGGAAGCTCGGGGTAGGCGTTCGCCGGGACGCAGAGAAGCCATCCGCGAGCGCAGAGCGGCGTGAGGAGCCGCTCGGGGTCGCTCCCAGGGCACCAGGTTCGCCCAATCTGAACGGCGCTCAGAAGCGGAATCCGGAGCGTCAGGGTCTGGATGATGTCGCGCTCGGTTTCGGTCATCGCCTGCCGTTCAATCCAAGCAGATTCGTTTGCCCCTCAACCAGCCTCCGCCCAACCCCTAGTTAGGGGGCACGCCGCAGGACTCTAGGGCGAAGAGAGAAAAACTCTATTCCGCCAGCACTTTTCGGTGCCCCTCAGTCCCCACGAGTGCCCCCTAACTAGGGGCGGTCGCCCCAGCGACCGGGGGGGACCCGCGACAGCGGGGGGGCCTTGGCCCCGGCCGTTCAGGCCGCGTCCGTCCAGGACGCAAAGAAGAACAGCTCGACCCTGGGAGAGACCAGAAAGGGGCTGGGAGAGGTGGACGAGGTCTCCCGGTGCAGCCGGGAACCGAGCAGACAACAAGGGCGCGAAGCACAACGGTGGAGGCGTGATGTCCAGGGGAATCATGCCGGGGGGAAGGTTGTTGGCCTGCCCTCTCGATGTCCTGATGCGTGAGCTTGCGAGCGCGTCGGGAATCGGGAGGGCGAGAGGCTGTCCGTGCTGGAGGTGCGAGTCCTAGACTCGCGGTGGAGGCATGGACCAAGGGCCGAATGCGAGTCCGAAGGGCGAGCACGGAGAAAGGGCGCGGCGCGAGCCGCGGGCGGTGGAGTTGGCGGCGGGTGCGGAGCGGTGGTGGCTGGGGCGACTGGAGGCAGTCGGCGGCTGGCCGTCGGCGCCGAAGGGAGCAAAGAGAAGCAGTCACGTCGAGGGCGTGTCCGCTCGGAAGCGGTGGTGGCCGGTCTCCCGTGGGAGCGCAGCGGGACGGGAACCGGATGGGGGGCGGAGGTGGAGGCTCGAGCTAGGTGGGCTCTCCACCGAAGAGCATCGTGCGAAGTTGCAAGACTGCCCGACCGAATGGCCCCAGGCGGTCGAGGCCGCGCCAGCGGTCCCAGAGGAAGCGGCTCGCGACTTCATCGACGGGCTTCTTCTGGGCCTCGGAGATGTCGGCGAGCCACGCCGCGACGTCGGCCGGGAGCTCCAGGTCGACGGTGAGCCGAACGGGGTTCGCGGGCGGCAGCGGATGACGCATCATGCGGCGGTCTGCTCGTCCGTGGTCTCAAGCGTGACGGGCGCCCTGCCCTCCTGCGAGCGAATCCACGACGTCGCCTGCTGGACGGCCTGGATGGCGTCGAGCTCGTTACGAGCACCGAGCGAGTCCGAGGTCTGCCACTCGTCGTTCCGGTCCTTGTAGAAGCGCCCGAGGGTGAAGGTGTGGAAGGTGCCTTCTTTCCCGTCGTTCTCCCAAATGGCGGCTTCGATGGGCCCGCACTTAACGGTGTGTGCGGGTTTCTTCTGGTCGTTCTTGCTCATGGTCAACTACTCCATGCGAGGTTATTCCGACCGGAAGAATATCAAATATTAGATTGACTGAAAAGCCTGCGAGAAGCGGGCTCCCTGCCCTGCTTCAACCTGCGGCGTGTCGCCTGCGCTTGATACCGTCTCGAAGCTCCTCGAAGAAATCGGCGGTGAGCTCTCCATCGCTCGGGCCATCGAGCGCGGCCAGGAGCTTCGCTTCTAGCTCCGCCTTGGCCTTTCGCTCCCGGAGGAGCTCTCGCACGAAATCAGGCTTCTCGTCCCTCATCGGCCTCTGTATTTCTTCCGGACCTGAGCTCGGAGATTGTCGAAGAAGTCTGGCGGGAACTCGCCGAGGTCCTCGCTATCGAGAGCCGCGAGAAGCTTCTCATCGAGTTCCTTCTTCGCCTTCCGCTTACGGACGAGCTCGCGCAGGTACTCGCTTGCGCTGCGGTTACTCATCGTCCTCGGCGTAAATCATCTCGCGGGTGAGCTCACCCCCGATGACACCGCCGGGACGACTCCGAATGCCCAAGGAATGGGGGCGAAGCGGCCATCTGTGTACCTTCGCCTGCTGGCCATTGGACGTTCGACGCAAGTGCTCGACCTGCTCTCGGAGAGCCTGCTTCGCCTCCTCCGGGAGACCTGTCAGGTCGAGTATGTCGCGTGGGTCCATGGGACGATTCTACCACAGGTCTGCGGGGTCAGTCATTGCCGTTCGAGGGGGGCTGACGCGACGAACCTAGGTCTGCGATTGCCTCCTCGGCGTTACGACCCTTCTCCCCAGCGCGGAAGGAGGCGAGACGCGCTCGAAGAAGTTCCGCCGACTGCGCATCTTCGAGACGGTCGAGTAGGGCTTCGGAAGAATTCCGGTCTTGAACCACGAGCGCCCTACCCTACTGCGAACCGCGCCGAACACGACGACGTTGGAGGCCTCGGCGGATGATGTCTTCGAGGCGCGAATCGAACTCGGCCATGGCGACACGGTCCTTGTTCGAGGGACGGTCGCCGATACTGCCCTCCTCCTGGGCGACTGCTCGAATCCCCTCTTCGGTTCCGATGAGGATGGAGACGACAGCCCGAATCATATTCGAGTGGTCGAGGGTGGTCCCGAGGTCATCGGCGAGAGCGGCAGTTAGCCGCTTGAAGTTGGCGATATCCGTTCGAGACACGCGAGTCTTGAACTCGGAGGTATCTTCGGAGGAGGCGGCCTTCGGAGCGGGCGGCGAGTCCGTCTTCGGCGTCTTCTCGGGTGGAGGCGTCGGGTCGGGCGAGCTGGAAGCGGTAGCGCTTTGCGGCATCGCTACGACTTTGTCGGGGGAAGCCTCGAGCTCGTCCGCTGGTGCGGGAGCAGGACTCGGGCCGGTCGCGGCGGCAGCTTGGATAAGGTTGTCGTCGTCGAGCGGGCTGTAGGACATGACCGCCCTCGCCTTCTCGGGGTCGCGTCGCCGTCTCTTCGTGTTGTCAGGCATTCGCAGTCAGCGCAGCAGCGTCGCCGCGCTGCGCCTCGAAACGAGAGATTCGGGCTTCGATTTCGCGAGCAAGTTCGTTGAACTGCTTCGCGACCTCGTGGGTCGGCTCGGTCTGGAGAACGGTCTTCTTTTCCCTTTGAGCGTTTGAGATTGCAGCGGCGCGCTTTACGACGGTGTCGAAGCGGCCCGCGTCGCCCGCCTGCTTGAACTTCTCGCCGAGCTCTTCGGCGTAGACGCGAGCCTTTCGGACGCGACGGTCGAGACCAGAGACGAGAACTCCGAGAAGCTGAAGATTCTCGTTCCTGCCCGGTTGCTTCGCCGCTGCGATGTCGCGAAGCGTCTTGCCCATCCCTTCGAGGGCTAGGAGCTCGGGCACGACGGTCACGATGAAGTAGTCCGACACCATGTAGGCGCCCTTCGTCGGCGTCGTCGCTGTTGGTCCGGTATCGAGGAACACGTAGTCGTAGCGTCCAAGTGCTCGAACACTCTTCATGAGCGCGAAAAGGCAGTCTTTCGGGCTGAAGAAGGGGTCGTTCGCGCCGAGCACTTTGTCGACTTCTTCGAGCTCGCGAGATGCCGGAAGAATATCGAAGTTCTGCGGGAGCTCGACGTCGAGGTCGTCATCCTCGAACGAGAGGATGGCTTCCTCGGGGTCCACCTCCCCCGCCATCACCTGAAGCAAGCTCGCATGAGCGAACATCTCGGGGGGAATGCCGGAGAGAATCGTCGCGCCGGTGTTCATGTCGAGGTCCACGACCAGGACCCGGCGACCGAGTTCCGCGAGCGCTACGGCCATGTGAAGCGTGTTTGTGGTCTTGCCGACGCCGCCCTTTTGGTTCCCGACGGCAATAACCTTCGCGATTTTCTCCCCCATCAGCCTACCCCTCCCAAAAAATTCTGGTTCGCACCCCATAGGCCTACAGGCCCACAGTCCCATAGGCCTACGGGCCTATGGTCCTATAGGCCTGTTTCGCATTCTCTAGCGCATACCGCAAGAGCCTATTTTCATTGCACATTCTCCATAGGCCTATAGGGCTATGGGCCTATAGGCCTAAAGCCCTGTAGGCCCATAGCCCTATAGGCCCGTAGGCCTACAGCCCCATAGGCCTATAGGCCCACGGGGCTGGGAATTGTCTCTTGCAGTCTTGGGGGGAATGCGCGAAGGCATTCTAAGATAGTGTTTTAGGTAGCTTAAACTACCAGGGGTTCTGCGGTTTCTCGTTGCGGTGGAGTGGGGGGCGGATGAGAGCAGGAAACCAGCAAAGCGGAAGGTTGTCCAGATTTACGGGTGAACGTGGGTGCCCGAGGACTACCTGCGGCCATGGGAAACCCCGGTATGGCTGAGCGACACAGAGGGCAGGGCGCCCGAAAACCTCTCGTCACGGTCGAGCATCAGACCGAGACAGACCTCGCGACAGGCGAGACCGAGAGTCGGACCTTCATCAAGTTCTACGTCGAGGCGGTCAAGACCGGGCTCCTGCGGGAGATTCCCGACGGACTCCTCAAGACGCTCCTCTGCATCGCGTCCTACATGAACCAGGAGGGCGTGAGCTGGCCATCGCAGGAGACCATGGCTCGCGACCTGGGTATCCGGCGCGAGAACGTGAACCGGAGAATTAAGAGCCTCCTCGCGTTCCGCTTCCAGGGTCAACCGGTGCTCTCGATGGAGAAGCGACGGCGAAAGACGGACGGGGAGGGAGACCGATGGGCCTCGAACGTCTACCGCGTCCATGCGCTCTCGGGTTTCCGCATCTTCGATGGTGGGAAGGCCAAGGCCCCGAAGGCGAAGGAAGTTCCTGTGGCTGAGCCTGTGTGCGCCGAACGTCACACAGGGGCTCCGGAGCCTGTGTGCGCGGAGCGTCACACAGGGGGGGGCCTATGTGACGCTAGGCCTACGTGCGCCGAGCGTCACACTAACCAGAACCAATCTTCTTTGAACCAGAAACACACACACACCGAGGCGCCGGATGGTGTGTGTGTGTCTGGGGATGATTCAGGGGAACTTGACCGAAAAGCTCGGGTTCTCGTCGGCAAGTTCCGCGAGGCTTTTGGCAGGAGCGCGAAGGGCAGGGTGGGACCGACTGAGCTCGCTGCTGCTCGGGACGTCATCGTCGAGGAGGGCGAGCGCACCTCGCTTGAGCTCGTTCGCATCGCTCCGGCCGAGGCGGAGAAGACTCGCTACAGCCCCAGGTTCTTTCAGGGCATCGTCCAGTTCGTCCCGGATGCCATTTCGAGCATCGAAGCGAAAAACGCGGCTCGCGAGCGGCGTATCCGCGAGAAGCTAGCCGAGCGCTCGCGGCGAGAATCCTACCAGGACCTCCCGCCTGAGAAGCGCGCGGAGGAGGTCTTCAACGGGCAGCTCGCGATTGCGAAGCTCCGGAAAAAGCATCTCTCGGAGGCGGAAAAGGAGGCGCTCTACGAGCGCATCTTAGCCGACGAGCGCGCAAAGGACGCGCCCTCGTCCGAGAGCGGAGAGCAGAGCAGGGCGGCGGGCTGATGTCTCTCTCGCGGCGTATGAGTGGCACAGCGACGGACGGCGTAAAGGCTTCCCTCCGGCTCGCTACGCGGCAAGCCGCTGCGCTCGGCCTTGACTCCGGCCGACGCCGTGCCCGGAGGCGCGTAGGTGGTTGCGAGGCAACCACCGGGCCGCGAAACGCGGACCGGTGCGGCCCAGAAGGAGCTTGCCGAAGTGGGGTAGGGTGCGATATCATGGAATAAGCATCTAATTCTCTGCGTTTGAGGGAAAACCCATGGTAGACCTTAGAGAAATTCACTCCCTGACTGACTTTCAGCGGCACGCGAAAGCGCACGTCGACCGGATTCGGGCTTCGGGTCAGCCGCTGGTGCTGACGGTCAACGGCAAGGCTGCCGTCGTGGTCCAGGATGCGGAGTCGTATCAGCGGCTTCTAGAGCTCGCGGAGCGGGTCGCTACCATCGAGGGAATCCAGCGCGGTCTAGAAGACGCGGACGCCGGTCGGGTGCGGGGCGTCGGCGAAGCGTTCGATGAGATTGGTGCGGCGAAGAACATTCCGCCGCGTGGATGAGAAACTACGAAGTCGTCGTAACTGCCGAAGCGGAGCGAGACGCCGAGGCGGATTTAGACTCGGTCATCGAGCGGGCAGGGGAGGTCAATCCAACCATCATCGAATGGTGGCATGGCCTCCAGGACGCCATCGCATCACTAGAGAGAAACCCCGCACGCTGTTCGAAGGCGCCCGAGAGTATCTACTTCTCGCGCGAGCTCCGACACCTGCTCTACGGCGAGGGTAGGGACCAACGGCGCATCATCTTCGAAGTCCAGGCCGAGCGCGTCGTCGTGCTCTTCATCCGCCACAGCGCCATGAGAGTCGCGCGTCCTACCTGAGAACTGCCTGCTCAAGGCGACTTTTGCTCTTCGATTCCTCGTTGATGTAGTCTGGAATCGCTTCGGGTCTCTCTCGACCTGAGGCGGCTGTCAGTAACGCTATGCGTTGCCGGCGTCATCGATTCTGAGCAGGACCGCACCGGGATTCGGCTACCAACCGATGAAAGGTGGCGAGGGTTGCTCCCTTGCAGAGAGGCATTGCCTCTCTTGGTCCTGTCACTTCGAGCCGGATGCGTGGAGACGCGCTTGTCCGGTTCTAAGAGAGGCTTTCTTCGGGGAAAGCCCGACGTTTCGCCTAGAAATGGAGGGTGTAATCCGATGAATTCTATCTCATGGCTGTGTCCGTCCGTGGAGGGCGGGCGACCCGGACAGACTCGGAGCTCGACCAGGTGGTCGAGCACGAGCCGGGGCGATGGAAGTGGAAACCGCCGAAGCCCGAAGAGGGCAGGGCGGTAAACCATCGCAGGGGGTTCGTGACCTCATCGAGGTTCGTTCAACCTGTGCAGGCGCCGGGAGCTCCTTTCTCGCGAGGGGAAGGACCGAGCCAAGACCAGGCTCGGGCGTATCCGCTGAAAAGGCGGGCGTGTGAAAAGCTCAACGGTATTCCAGGGGGGTAACCCCTAGCCTGAAAGTGCGTGAGAGACGGTGCCGAACCGTGTTTGAAAGCCCTCGGCCGTGTAAGGGAGAGCTTCTGTTTTCTGCTCCCCGAAATCCGACTCCTTGAGGCTCACGCCTCGGGTCGGTGAGGCACTCTCCCTGGCGGGATGTAGTGTTGGCCGAGTCGCCTAGCGACGTGACTCACGTTCGAACCATCGCCCCTAACGGGGGAACCTCTCAAGGCTTCCGGGCGTAGCTGCTCGGTGCCTCGGACTGGTCTCCGAGGTGATTGAAACGCCTGAGAGGGGGAGTGTGGAGCAAGTAGGACAGGGGCGGGAGCCCCTCCGAGGTCGAGCAGGTTGATACTGCTCGGGTGACGCTGCAAGGCAGTGGCGCCTCGGTCGCTGGCTACGGGTGGTGCCGGGCTACAAGCGAGACGAAAGCTCTGAGGTGAGCCCCGCCGACCGAAAGGAAGGCGTGGGTCTCAGAAATCGATGACGCCGGTGACGGGGAGAGTGGGGACGAAGGCGATAGCCTTCGGACCTGTTTCCCGGAACCAACCAAATCCTGACGGATTGGGACGCGGTCAAGATAGTCGTTCCGGAAGGAGCGGCCATCTTGGCGGCGGAATGACGGTGAACACTCGGGGTGCGCGCACAGCCGAGGGGAACCGTCGGAAAGGAGGATGTTGGTGACGCTTATTATGACTAGGGACCGTTTGTTGGGAAAACAGCCGACAGGCGGGGACGACGAGAGCCGACGTCGTAGAAGCAGACCGAGTGACAGGCGCGTTTTTCCTGGCGCTCGGGATGCATCGAAGACACGGGGTCGGCTCATCCGATGGGAACGCGTGCCTCGGGCGGGTTCATCCGCACGAGGTTTGGAGCTTGGTCCTGGTCCTCATGGACCTGGGCCAAGCTCATGGAAGGGTAGGGCTTTCTTGCTGGTTGTGCCCAAGAACAACCAGCTTCTCATCTTTGGAGAGAGCGCCATGCAGTATCGGTGCGAAGCGACCTCGCTGGAGGGTTTCATCCAGCAACTCGGAAACGGATATCTCCGCCACGGCTACCGGTTCTGGCGCTCGGGAACGATTCCCGAGAAGAAGGACCCGGAGGCCGTCGACCGCAAGCTCATGGAGCTCCACGACGTCGCGCCGTATCGGCAAGCGCGACACGTCCGCAAGCGCCAGGGCTACGAGAACGCGCACTACATCCGGCACGACCGCTTCTGGGTGCTGCTGGCCACGTCTCGCGACGTGTTCCAGGAGCACGAGCGGCACCTCGTGAAGGACGCCTACGAGGGGAGACCCATCAAATACGGCGGCTACTCGGTGTCCTTTCGCCAGGGGCGTCTCCACGTCCGAATCGAGATGGAGCGCTACCGCGAGCTCAAGGCCTACTTCCTAGAAATCGCCCCGCACCGCTCGCCCGAGAAGCTCGCGATGGAGTTCTACCGGGTGCCGTTCGAGCCCTGGGCGCCGATTCGCTGGCAGCTCCGGGCCATCCTCGATGCGGTGAACCGCATTCGCCGGCGGGCCGGCTTCAAGCGGATTCCCTACGAGGTGCTTCCCGCTCGGCGGCGCTCGTTCAAGGTGTTCGAGCCCATCGACCAGGAGCTCGAGGACGCGGCGTAGCCACGGGCTCCTGGGCGTACTATCTCATCCTTCAATGTTGAGGAGCGTTGGGAGACTCGTGGTCGTGCTGGTCTTTCTTCAAGCCCTCGCGTTCGCTGGGCAGGAGCTACCACGCTCATTCGCCCTGCCCCCCGCACATCCGAGCCTGTCTCCGGAAGCGCTCCAACGTGAGAGAGCGGAAGTCGACCGGGTGTTGAGTCGCGTATGGCCTCCCGGCACGGAGCACGCGAAGGCGGTCAAAGCGGTCGATGAACTCGAAGCAAGACTCTCAAAGGAAGGGAGAGAATATCTAGCGGCGGTGTGCCCGCCGGGCCTCCGAAAGTATCCGCGCTGGATTTTGGAGCTGTCGCACCGCTGGTGGAACTCCTCGTTCGAAGAGCGTCGAGCGGAGCTCCAGCGCTTGGCTGAGACGATACCGGGCAAGGAGGCGACCGCGCTCACCCGAACGTCTCTGAGCGTCTCAATGGTCTGTGACGAAGAACTGGACGACATCGAGCGTCGCGCGGGGGAAACGGCGGAGCGAATGAGAACGGAAAAGGAATTGAGCCCCGCCCAGCAGATGGTCAGGCACATGCAACAAGCGAAGGAAGAGACGAAGGCCCTGAAACGGGCGTTCTTTCACGCTCCGAATGCTTGCTCGAAAGGGGTTCTAGAGACAGGACTTCCTATCGAGAGGAAAACGGCGGAGTCCTGGCCCTCGCTGAACGCCGAAGAGCAGCGACGAATTCTCCTGGTTGCGAGTCGAAGGGCCGAGGTCGTAATCCGAATTCGCGACCGAGTGGAGAACGCAAAGGGAGAGCCTGAGAAAATCTGGGTGAATGACGAAAAGAACGGCGAGTGCGTCGAGGTGCCCAACCCTAAAGCGAATTGGGGATTCAAAGACAGAGAGACCCCAGCGGACAGGTATTTTATCGAGCACGGAGAGGAGCCGCCGGCGAAGCGCGGCGGGCTCGTCCGCCGCAATCCCAACCCAGAGAACCCCGACGCCTATTTCCGCGGGCTTCCACGAGAGCCGGTGGGTGGGAAGTGCTCGGCGCATCAGGCCTGTGCGCCGGGGAAGGTGCTGCGGCCGAAAACCTTGCTGGCGCGTCTCGGTTGGACTGCGCCAGAGTCAGAGCTGCCATCCTCGGAAGCGAGGCTAGGGTGGTGCGAATCCGGAACGTGCATGGAGCAGATGCAGGAAGGAGCGCACTGCACGGCGCACCACCATTGTGTTTCGGGATGGTGCGAGGGGTTCTCGGCGAAGTGGTATGAGACGGAGGACTACTTCTGCACGGAGGCGAAGCTACAGCGCGGCTTGTGTACGGAGCTCGGGGCGCGCTTGAAGCAGAATCCTCGGCCTGGGCAGGATGGGCCGTTGAAGTGGGAGCACCATTGGATAGCCGATGGAAAGTGCGGCCCGCGACCGGTCGCTCCCGACGGACGGGAGCACACGCTCGACGAGTGGGTCGAGCACTACAAGGCCTGGGACTTTCGGGGAGAGAAGGGGGATTTGTGGCTCCCTACTGCTGCGACGGGGAGCCTTTACCTACGCGGCAAGCGGACCGAGAACTACCGGCGAAGAGAGGTCGGCAAATCGTGCGGCTCGCACAAGGGTTGTCTTCCCTCGGGTCTTACGCTCGGGGCGGTCTGCGAGTCTCCATCCGAGACACGGTGCGACACCTCACGCCTTGGCTGGTGCGAGGATTATCGATGCAGCAAGCAATACGCCGATGGGTCAGGCTGCTTCGAGCATCATGAGTGCGAGTCCGGATGGTGTGAGGCGGGGAGAGTTTCTCCTGGTCAGCGGCGGCCGAAGGGTGTCTGTGAGCTCCGTTCGATTTCACCAGACGGTGAATTCGAGACGCTTGCGGATTGGATACGCCATTACGAGATGTTCGAGCTGACTGGTGAGAAGTCGTTCATGTGGGTCGACCCTCGTTTCTTGAAAGGGTCCAAATCTAAGAAGAGGGACCTCGCTGAGGGGTCGGGTAATCCGTGGGTCACGCTCCAACGCTCGCTCCTGAGGGATGAGCCACGCCGCTATGCGTGGGCAGTGAAGCACGGGCTTGCGCCCAACATTAAGAAGTCCTTCTTCGAGGCGGACGCGAAGCTCTACGCCATTTGGGATGACGAGGGTGTTGAGCGACCGGCGCGACCAACCTGCGAGGAGCTCGGAATCGTCGACGGAATAAAGCCGGAGAGGAAGTCTGCGACAACCGAGAAGGCTCCGAGAACGACGAGCAGCAACGGACCGCGAAGGAGTGGCTTCGTCGGATTCAACAGCGAGAAGCTGAAGCGGGAGGCGGCGAAGGAGAAAGAAACCGCTCGTCGTCGCCCTCCCTATTGGAGCCCTTGGAACCAGTGATGAGTTGAACAGGGGGTCAGCGAAGCGGAGCTCGAAGAAGCGGCGTAGGTACCTGTAGATTCTTGACGGGTCGTCAGCAGGCTCGCACCAGCAGCTGGCCGTGCGCGGAGGGGTCGGAATCGTCCGGTATGGCCGGCCGGCAAGCGTCGTGGTTCTCAGACCGCCACGGATGATAGGGATTCTCCGTGTCTTCACTCTGGGAGTTCCTTTCGCGATATCGAATTCCCCTCGGGGGTATCGTTCTCGTCTGGCTATTCGCCGACGGCGTATTCGGAGGGGAAGGGGAGAAGGTCCTACCGCTGCCGACCTCGGCGCGCGAGGCATTGGTTCGCGCGGGAGCTGCGTCGCTTGCGGTGCGCATGTTGGACAGGGACAGGACGCAAGACGACTGGGCAGACCTGTGTGATTCTGAAGTCGTTGTTGGGGCCTACGGAGCGGCTTCCCTGAGAAACGGTGGTGCCGAGAGCTTCTCCAAAGCGAAAGAGGCTTGCGAAAAGGGGCTCGCGGCTGCCGACGGTGCTCCTTCCGTTCGGCTCCGCCTGGCCCACTGCCGTGCTCTTCGCAGCTTGGGAGAAACGGAGATGGGAAGTGGCGGGCTCGAGACGGCCGTCGCGGCGTGTAGACGGGCAGTCACCCAGGCGCGGGACGACTCGTCGGCATACCTGAGTGACGCGCTGTTCGAGGCGGGAGTGGCCATGCGCGCCCTGGCTGCTCGGAAAACCGAGAAGAACCCCAAGGTCGAACTCCTGACCGAGTCGCAGGAGCTCCTCGAAGAGTCCCAGGATGTCGCCCTCGATTCTGGACGTCCTCGCAGAGCAATACGGGCGCTGGCCGGGAAATGCCGAAGCGAGGTGGCTTTGGCAGAGGCGGATTCTCAGGCGCCGGACGTGCTGAGAGCCATCGTTCAGCGCTGTGACCCGGTGGCAGCGTTCGAGCGCATGGCCGTCTACGAGTTTGCCGAGAGACGTCAGATTATGGAGCGGGTGGTCTCCGACGTCGTCCTTACGGCGGGCGGCAAGAAACAGGAGTTCAACGCGCCAACAGTCCGGCCGGAGGAGCTGGACCTGGTAGCCGCTTACAGCGTCGCCGGGCTGGCCGAGATGCTGAAGCGCGGGCGCGGGAAAATAGACGGCTCGCCTACGTTGTGCCTGCTTCCAGCGGAAATGGTGGAAGGCCCATGCAGAAACGATTCGGAGCGAGAAATCGAGAAGGAGAATCTCGAAGGGGACGAGCTGTATCTTCGAATCGAAATCTGGGTTGTCGGAGCCGGAGAGCGCGTCAGGAATGTTGCGCGGTACTACCGACTGACCGACTTGCCACGAGAGTGGTTGCGGTTGATGCTCGAAGTGAAGAAGGCCCGGGATGCGGTCAAGGAGTGGTCGACGGGTTGGTTCAAGGAACCTGGTCGGAGCACTTCGAGCTTTCACGATGATTTTCGGAGCCGAAGCGGAAAGCCCGAGAGTCTGTATCACAAGGGCGTCCTGTGGGAGTACGAGGTCGGCAATGCTGCCGGCTTCGTCCTGGACCACGTCTGCGGTGGTCAAATCGGGGGAGAGAACTGTCACGGGAAGGACTATTTCCCTCGCGATTCGGACCCATTTCTTTACGACCAATTCTTCGGGACCGCTCAGCCTGGCGACTCTACGTGGTTGGGTAAGCAGATTTATCCAGAGGAACGAGGGCCCATGGCAGCCTACTTCTAGTAGTTCGAGCGGGTGAACCTCGGGAAGGCGGTGCGTGGCTGCTCCGTGAACAGACACGCGGAGCCGCTGCTGGGCTCGGACGGCCTCCGGCCGGCTATGCACGGAGGGGGTGAAGTCGTCCAGTATGGCCGCTTATCGGGCGAGTTTTCTCGGGGCCCGTACATCGAGTACACTGCTCTATGCCGCGCCGGCCTCTCTCGCTGTTATACTTGATGGGAGCCGCGCGGAACGCCGGGTTCGATGAGCAAGGAGACGGACAACTTACAGAAGAGGATGGGAGCGCTCGAAAAACGCTTCGACGAGGCTACCCACAAGCTGGTTCAGGAGGCATGGAAGGATTGTGCCCTGCAGGAACTCGCGCTCTTGGAGGCAATCATTGCTCGCCAAGACCAAACGAGGCTTCGGGTGAAGGGATGGGCGTTTACTGCCGCCACGGCAATGGTTGTGGTCTTCCTAACAGGCAAGCCCTTCGAATTGGGAGTCTGCCCGTTTCTAGCACTTACTTTCTCAACGTGTGTCCTGTCCGTGATTCTCGATACCTATTACGGGGGGGCCGAAGAACTTGCGATAAACCGCTCCACCGAGGTCGAATCCATCTTGAGGAGAATGTCCGGCTACGATGGGCCGAAGATTGGCGTCGCGATGAGAGGAGGCGAGCACAAAGCCGACTTATGGGAGGCTCGCCGTATGGCGCTCAAGCGAGGGCGCACCTGGTTGCCATACGCGGTTTTGCTCGTCCAGGCGCTCGTTGCCGTGTATGTCCTGGCTCCCGTAGAGACAAGCCTGCGTAACGACACTGAGTTTGGGGCTCACCACTGCTTGTTCGCCAACGAGATGCGATGCGCTACCACCCTTCCGGTACAGCCGTAGTGCGCTGGTGTCTTGAACCTCAGGACTTCTTCGAAACGGCACCGCTCTGGAACCAGGCTACAATGGTGATAGCGAGCTGAAGGGCGGCCTCGGCCTCTTCGAGGGAAACGGACGGAGGAACAGACTCATCGGGGGTCCCGTGGCGGTCTTGCTGAGATGTCCAGAGAAGATTCATCATGTCGATAACGGCGCGAAGAGGGTCTGGCCCTTTCTCGGACGGGTTGAAGACGACAGGCCACTTCTCGGGTGCGCTCTTTGAGTCGGCGTTGAGCTGCCCGATGACCGTGCCAAGGGTTGCCTTGGCGTGATTTGGCTGAACTATCGGAATTGTGGCAGCTTCGACGGCGCGGATAGCCTCTCCGTACCCCTTCTTGGCGTCGGGATTGCGGCTGTAGACTGCTTGCCAGGCTTCCCGGAGATGTTGCGACGGACGTCCTTGCACGCTCATCAACTTCTCCCCGTGGGATGTAACGGTTTCGTCGAGGCGGCGTTCGAGGCGGTCCCCGTACTCCGCCACGGTCCACGCGAAGTTCGCTTCATCGAGCATTGCTCGAACGCGTTGGCGGAGGTCGCCCGAATTTTCCGCGT
The DNA here is from genome assembly GCA_032356285.1 of Smithsoniella earleae. Taxonomy (NCBI): domain Eukaryota; kingdom Viridiplantae; phylum Chlorophyta; class Ulvophyceae; genus Smithsoniella; species Smithsoniella earleae. The sequence continues at coordinate 51,468 of JAULKQ010004111.1, forward strand.
CACCCACCATGTCGAGCAGGCAGTCGAGGAGGTCGAGTGCGTATGACGTGTTGTTCTCGATTGGTTTGCAGAGGCTTATGAGAGTGTCGCGCTCGTCGCCACTCCGGTCGAGGGTGATGCGCAGTCGACGTTCGAGCTGGCCGAACGGCTCGGGGGGACGCCGATATTCGTAGGAATCTGTCCTGAGAGCTCGGAGGGCATCGACAACCCACTGCAAGACCGAGTGGGCGAGCCACTGCGGGATGTCGTCGTGCAGTCGGTCGTATTCGGCCTCGCTTTCGGGGGTTTGTCGTTTGCTGAGCGGTCTCCAGCGTTCGGGCATGCGGTCGAAGATGGACAGGGGAGGTCTCCTCAGATTCGTATGCGCTCGATTTCCTCGAGGCGGACCGAGCAATCGGTCCGATTATAGAGAGCTGTGGTGCGTTTGGCCGCGGGCGCTGCGATTTTCTGGGCCTCCTCCTCGGAGCCCGCCGTTCTCGATGAGATTAGGTAAACGCTTCCGTGAGGTGCTGCTAGGACCTCAATTGGAGGTTGAGCGATGGCTAGAATCTCATGGTTGATGAACCTGATGATAACCGACCCTGAAATGGTAGGGCTCATACTCATCGCGGTCGGTAGCGTGGTCGTGGTGGTCAACCGCTTCATCTCGCATGGCTAGCCAGGAAGGTAGGTCAAGCCCGGAGGACCTCGGCAAGAGGTTCTTCTCGCTGCGGCAAAAGGTGCGCAGCCGGCTTCTTCTTGGCGTGTTGCTGAAACTCGAGCTCGAGAGTCCGGAAGTCTTCGAGGTTTGGCTGGCCGTGAAAGTCCATGGGCAGTCCTATCGGGCTGTCGCGAAGAAGTTCGGCGTAAGGAGCACGAAGACGGTCTTTACACGATGCAATAGGGGTGGCGAACGCGTTCGGGAGTTACTCGAGGGGGGAATGGACGCGTTAGGGGCAGACGCCCAAGTGCAGTCCGAAGTCTCCAGTGTGGAACGGGCAAAAGGCGTAGACAAGAGCGTGCTCGACGCTCGAAAGAGAGTTGCACGATGAGACGACGTGGACAGGGACGCAAAAAGAGCAAGATGGTGATGCTTACCGAGGCCTCGGTAAGCCGGAGGCGCTCGATGGTTGCTGTGCGGAGGTTCGTCGATTCTTTCACGGCGGAAAAGGCGCGTCTCCACGCCGATTCTTTCACGGCGAAAAAGGCGCTTCTCCAGTACACACGAGCGTGGGGAGGCCTGGGGGCCAGAACGCGTAGTGAGAGCTTCTACGACGAACTCCGGAGGCTCATGGACGACGATGTCGGTGGGTCTAGCGAACGGAGACTGGAGGATGGACCTAGGGTCGCAGGTGACCGAGGGGCTGAGGATTGTGGCAGTGAGGGTCCGGCTGAGCGAGTAGAGGAATTGGGGAGAGCGGTTGTGGAGGCGCTGCGAGAGGTAGAGCGTGTTGAGGGCTCGCCGGTCAAAGCGGTCCGTATTAACCTGAGTGTGGAGGTGGAGGCAGACATCTTTGATGCAGGTAGGCTGGTCTACTTTGCTAGCGTCCTAGCGGGACAAACGGAGTTGGCTGATGGCCCGCTCGCTGACCTCTCTGAGGTGATGGAGCTAGGGCAGTATCTGGCCGATGTACACCCGCTGATAGTGGGTTTACATCGGCCAGCGGAGTCGATTGAGGAGTTTGTGAGCAGAGAAGCTTCTCGGCTGAATACGCGGTTGCGCGTGGAAGCTCTTCGTCGCTTTGTGGAGCTGGAGAGTTGCGTGACATCGATTGGAACGGATCCCAGCAGTAGTTCTGAGGTGGAGCCCATCTTTCATCCCAATACCAGGCCTCGCTAAGGTGGAGCCTGCTGTCGGAGGAACTTGGTCCCGGGTCAACGGAGCTGCGCGTAGACAGTACGTGCACGTGCCTACCTTCATTCTCTTCCCCATCCGCAGCCCTGATGGCGGGACCCGGGCCACCGAAGTACCCGGTCCGCTTCAGCCGGCAGGAGCTGCGCCACTCTTGTTGCGTGCGGAGTTCTGCACGCGCGCCACGAAGACGGTGACGAGGACACCTGCGACGAAAAACGCGGAGTTGAGAAATACAGCGGACCAGAACGAGTCGCGACCGTGTGCGGCGAGAAGCTCGTCGAAGCGAGCTACGACGGCGGCCGCTTCGGCCTCATTGGTCGTAGCCAGGGCCTGCGCCTGCTCAGCGCGTTGGTTGAGCTCCTTTGCGAGGGCGGCTTTGGCTTCCATCTCCGCTTGAAGCCGCGTCATGCTGTCGGTTGCTTCCTTCACCAGCTGGCTCAGCTTCGCCGCTTGCACGACGACTGGTGGAGGCGCGGGTGGCGGTTGACTCCGAAAGAGGTAGGTAGCGCCCACTCCCAAGACGCCTAGAACTACGAGCAGTCCGATGACCAAGGCGAGTCGCAGGGGCATCGGTAGGTTCTTGAGTAGCTTCGCAACAAAAGGGGCGACTACCGCTGCAGCCGCGGGCTCCATGACAGACATGCCGTCGAAATACCGCTAGTCGCGGCCTCGCGCTAGGAGTCCGTCAACGGTCTTTCACGTGGCCGCCGTGCGTAGTCGGCTGTTGCCTACGAGTGTCGCAAATTGCTGTTTACGCGAAAGAGTCGTCGCGGGCAGGATACTTCGCATCACTGGTCACAAGAAAGGTCCGTCGGAGGCGTCTCGTTGGCCGTGGAATATCAGATTCGGATGCGCTCGATTTCCTCGACGCGTACCGCACGCTCCGTGCGGTTGTAGAGCGCAGTGGTCCGCTTGTCGGCGTGGGCCGCGATTTTCTGGGCTTCTTCCTCGGAGCCACCGTTCTCGATGAAGACGGTGATTCCGGTCGCGCGAAAGGTGTGGTTGCAGGTCGAGGCAGGCAGTCCTGCGGCCCGTACCCGGCGCTTCACCATCCGGAGCGCGTCCGTCCGGTGGAGTGCGCGGTCGGTCAGCTTCCCGCTCCTCCCTCGTGAAGAGCGGAACAGGGGAGAGTTGTTCTCGTCCCGGATTCCGGCCGCATCGAGGTAGGCGTCCACGGACTCCTCGGCCTTGTGATGGACCGGCACGACGTGTTCGACGCCTCCCTTCTCGTGGAGCCGGAACTTCCAGCGTTTTCCCTCCTGGAAGTAGTCGGAGACGGTCATCGAGATGATTGCTCCGACGCGGGCGCAGGAGAAGACCATCGCGGCGAGTATCGCCCGGTCGCGGAGTCCGACGAGATTCGGGGAACCATCTTTCCTGGTCGTAGGGATGGAATCGAGGAGCTCCCGGGTCTGGTCGGCGTCGAGAACCGGGGTCTTTCCGATAGTGACCTTGTGCTTCGGGGGTTTCACCGACGCTGCGGGGTTAAACGGCATGACTTGGCCCTCGACGAGCCAGTCGAAGAGCCTTCGGAGCGCCGAGATGTGCTGCTTCACGGTCGGTGCCGAGTACTCCGCGAGCTCCGAGTCCCGGTAGGCCGCAACCATAAGCGGCTGGATGGCCCGAAACTCGGTCACGCCGCGCGATTCGAGCCATCGGAGGAAGCGAGCCACGTTCCGAACGTAGGCAGCCCGGGTGTTCTCGTTCTCGATGGTGACGGCGAAGAACTCGAGGAAGCGCTTCGCGCCTCGAGCTCCGGCGTTCCTGACGATGGCCGGGAGCTGCTCGGCTCGAACTCCAGCTTGGACCGAGAGCTCTTCGAGCTCGACCGGGAGCTGGTCCTCGGGGCCGAGAACGGTGATTTCGGAGTCCTTCCCCATCACCATCGTCTAACACATTTAGAGTATCATAACCACTTTTATGATACTCTAACGGTCTGATACAAGAGAGCCAAAATGAGCCCTGAAAAAAAATTCCTCTTGGCCGGTTCCCAGGCCGCCCTTCTGGGTCGATACGAAGAGGCGCTCGCGTCCTTTGACGAAGCGATTCGCCTCAATGCCACCTCCGGACTGCCCCACTGCGGCAAGGGATACGTGCTCAACGAGCTGAGTCGGTACGAAGAGGCGCTCGCGTCCTTTGACGAAGCGATTCGCCTCGATGCCACCTCCGCAACGCCCCACAACGGCAAGGGAATAGTGCTCGAGAAGCGGGGTCGGTACGAAGAGGCGCTCGCGTCCTTTGACGAAGCGATTCGCCTCGATGCCACCTCCGCAGCGCCCCACAACGGCAAGGGAAACGTGCTCGAGGAGCGGGGTCGGTACGAAGAGGCGCTCGCGTCCTTTGACGAAGCGATTCGCCTCGATGCCACCTCCGCAGCGCCCCAC